>JAQZBX010009137.1:0-46668 GCA_029593785.1 Cabassous unicinctus
CAAGATAAATTGAAAGATATTTAGGATGACTTTATGGTGTCCTTAAATATGAACTATTTTCTATATTAATTAGAATTGCATAAACTAAGCTGTCAATACAAAATATGCAATCTGCATTTCAGTATATGAGGATTGTCTTTCATTACACTCTTTAGTTCCTCAGTGAACAGGGAAAGACTTGTGAATGATTAAGGAGAAAATTGGCAAAATTAGAAAATAAGGAGAGATTTTATATTTAGTGATTAATTGGATAGACTATTCATTTCATATATGTTTTATTTGGTTGAATATTCATGAATCTTATGAATCTTCATGTTTCCTAAAGGACAGTGTGGGTTTTGAGAGAAAATAGAATAATATTGTTTATCTAGATTTTTATTGTTCTATAAAGATCGATGGGGACCATCATATTGACATTCTTAGGATATTGCCCCATAAAATTCCATTTCATTACAATGGGAAAATTTTTCAAATGACCATTTTGTCATTCAGCAAAGAAATGGATGTGTCAGTCCACCATTCACAAGGAACTGAATTCTGCTATCAACCAGAATCAACTTTAAAATATGGTCATTTATCTTTTAATTTTCAAGGTGTAGGATTTTTGTATATGCAGGACATTAGGCTCCTATCAGATATATAGTGGCCAAATATTTTCACCATTGGGTAGGCTGACTTTTTACTTTCTTGATAATATACTTTGAGGTGCAGACATTTTTAATTTTGAGGTTGTCCCATTTATCTATTTTTTCTTTTGCTGTTTGTGTTTTGGGTGTCAAGTTCATGAAACCATTTCCTATTACAAGGTCCTGTAGATGCTTCCCTACATTATCTTCCAAGGTCTCTATGGTCCTGGATCTTATATTTAGATCTTTGATCCATCTTGAGTTGATTTTGGTAAAATGAGTGAGATGGTGTTCCTCTCTCATTCTTTTGGATATGGATATCCAGTTCTCCAACCACCATTTGTTGAAGAGGCCATTTTCTCCCAACTGTGTGAGCTTGGTGGCCTTGTCAAATATGAGATGCCTGTATATGCAAGGATCTATATGGGAACTTTCAATTAAGTTCCATTTGTCAGTATGTCTAACCTTGTGCCAATACCATGAAGTTGTAACCACTGTAGCTTTGTAGTATATTTTAAAATCAGCAAGTTTGATACCTCCAACTTCATTTTTCTTTTTCAATATATCTTTGGTGATTTGGGGCCTCTTACTCTTCCAAATAAATTATGTAGTTAGTTTTTCCAATTCATTAAAAAATACAGCGTTGATTTTTATTGGGATTGCATTAAATCTTCAGATTAGTTTGGGTAGGATAGATATCATGATGATGTTTAGTCTTTCTATCCATAAAGAGGGAATATTCTTCCATTTATTTAAGTCTTCTTTGATTTCCTTTAACAGTGTTGTGTAGTTTTCTTTATATGTCTTTTATATCTTTAGTTAAATTTATTCCTCGGTATTTGATACTATTAGTTATGATTGTAAATAATATTTTTTTCTTAATTTCCTCCTCAGATTGCTCATTATTGGTGGTCAGAAATTCTAGTGATATTTGAGCATTGAGCTTATAGCCTGTGACTTTACTGAACTCCTTTATAGGTTCTAGAATGTTTTTTGTAGATTTCTCAGGACTTTCTACATATATACTTCTACCTTTCCAATTTGGGTGACTTTTATATCTTTTTCTTGCCTCATTGTTCAAGCAAGTACTTCTAAGACAAACAATCCATTTAAAAAATGGGCAAGCAACCTGAAAAGACACTTCTCTGGGGAAGAAATACAAATGGCTAAAGAGCACATGAAAAGATGCTTGACATCACCACCAATTAGGGAAATGCAAATCAAAACTATAATAAGATACCATCTTACACCCATTAGAATGACGGCTATTTAAAAAACAGGAGACTATAAGTGTTGGAGAGGATGTGGAGGAATGGGAACCCTCATCCGCTCCTGGTGGGATTGCAGAATGGTCCAGTGACTAAGGAGGACAGTTTGGTGGTTCCTCAAAAAACAAACTAGACAATTTCCATATGATCCAGCAATTCCACTGCTTTGTATATACCCTGAAGAATTGAAAGCAAAGAAATGAAGAGATATAGGCACACCAATGTTCATAGAAGCATTGTTCAGTATTGCCAAAAGTTTGAATCAAACCAGGTGTCCATCATGAGATGAATGGATAACAAAAATGTGGTGCACACATACAATGGGATATTACTCAGTTGTAAGAAGGAATAAAGTGCTAACACACAGGATAACATGGATGAATCTTGAAGACATTATGTTGAGTAAAGAAAGCCAGGCATTGAAGGATGGACAGAACATGACCTCTCTGAAATGAGTTAAAGAAATTGAGCTGTCTCACAGAGGTGTTGTCTGTAAGATAGCTTTACAAGAAATAGAAAGAGAAGAGAAGGGTGTGAGCCATCACCCATATGGATGTAATCTATGGTAAAGTGATAGAATATAGTTGTGTATTGAAGGGATAGAGCAGGAGCGTAGTGATATTATTGGGTTGGGTGGTCAGGGTTGACAGGTGGGTAGATAGGTTAGGGCGGGTCAGACGGTTCAGGATACTTGGGGTAGGGTTGGGAGAGGGACCAGGTGAACATTGGGGATTTGTTGGTATGAGATTGAAAGTACAGAGGTTGGAATGCTCATATGGCAAAATAACAAGGAAGCATCACTGGTATAAGATGTTGGTTGAGGGGGCATTCAGGACAGGGTGCACCTAGAGCACACTTATAGGGAGTGTGTGAGTGTTCATTCTGTCATAATGTGTTGCATCAGTGGGTGGATACCCATATAATGTGTGGGAAGATGTTGGAATCCCATCTTTTGAAGGACCGATTCATTCAGAAACAGACAGCTGGGGGTCTCTCAAGAGAAAGGACAGTTCCTAATAAAGGAGGACAAATCAGTGTGTCAAGACCTCTTCTTTCATGTAAATATGAATCTTGTCATCCAATGAGTCAAGTCATGAGGTCATCATGGGCCCCAGGGAAATAGGTTGGGAGGAAAAGAAGAGATCAAACATGGGGTATTTAGTGGTCAGTAGAAATGTTCTTCATTTCCATACAGTGATTGACACAGGACATGGTAAATATCATCAAAATTTATAAAAGTGTATGGTCTAAAATGTAAACCATAGTGTAAACCATTGACAATGCTTAGTAGCTATGTTTAACTATAAATATATCAGTTATAACAATGCTACCATCCACATAGAAAAAGGTATTAATATGGAAGGGAGGAATGGGGGTGAATATTGATTATATGAGAGTCTCCTGTATTCTGTGTGTGACTGTACTGTGACCTAAAACTTCTTTGAAAACAAAATGAAAATAGTTAGACACTGGGGAATGAGAGGGGAAAGGGGCCATGATACAGACTGAACACTGGATATTGCAGTGTTGAAAGGCAAAAGGATAAAAAAATAATTTTTATATTTTTCATTTTTTAATATCCCAATCTTTTAATTTTATTTAATCTTTAGTTATTTAAAAGTTTTTAATGTATTTTATCTCTTATGCTTAAGCTTATCATTATTATTTCATTTTCCTATTAATTCTCTTCAGCTATTGTAATAGCTTAATCATTGAAGAAGCTTTGGATTACAGAGGGGTTACACCTGGGGTGGGGGAGGAGCATTGTTGTGGGGTGTCAGGGATGGGGATCCATGGGAGGAAGTTCACCAGAGCATAAATATAAGGTATATAAAAATGTTCAAATGTTCACAGGGCATTGTCACAGTGGGTGGAGAATCACTCAGTAAATGATAGAATCCTGAAATCCAATTCTGGAGAGCTCTGCCACATCCTCCAAGGGAGCAGCAACAGTCCCCCAAGTGCTGGGGCAGTGACTTGTGAAGGAGGATGATCCACTGATGGGCCCTTGATATTGATGACTAACCTTATGAATCTTTGCTCTTGAAATTGAAACAGCCTATTGTTATGGAATGCCTAAGGGCTGCCTCCTGAGAGCTTCCTTGTTGCTCAAATGTGGCCTCTCACTAAGCCAAACTCAGCATAGGAATGCATTACCTTCCTCCCAGAGTGGGGCATGACTCCCACAGTTAAGCCTCCCTGGCAACAAGGGATATCTACCAAGTGCCAAATGGCAATGCAACTGGAAAAAGACCTTGAATAAAAGGGGGGAAAAGTAAAGACAAATGAGTTTATATAGTTAAGAGACTTCAAAATGTGTCAGAAGGTCATCCCTGATGTAGCGCTTATGCACATCTCAGTAGGATCTCCTAGAATTCCAAAGTAGATATCACCACAAATAGTGGGGCTCATGAGGGCTCTGGAGACACTCAAGTTCTATGTAAGGGAAGATGGATCTGGAGTTTGGTGCCTTGCCAGTGGGCCATACTTTGGAGTTTGTGCTCCTGAGAGTGACAGAGTTGGACTCAACTTTGTCTTCCCTTCACATGGCTCATCTGTCCCTTCTATTCAAACCTATGCTTGTTGCTGGAGTTTGTAGGTGTATATCCAGAGTCTTGAGTCTTTGGGCTGTCCATGTGCCAGCTGGGCCAAGAACATTGGTGGAACAGCAACTCCTACTCTAGAGCTCATTGGACTCACCCAGGACAACTGATGGGGAGATGATGATAGACAACAGCCACCCCAGGGAATGGAGAGTCTGCAGCTGCAGGCAGGATAATCCCATCCATCTTCCCTTTGGGATATAAGCCTCTTCTCATTTGGAGGTGAACTGGACATCACCATCCCAGACTTCTCAGGATTGGGGGAAGAGATATGGAGTAGAGTGGACTTACTGGTATTCTGCTATAGACATATTGTGATTCAAGCAATGGAGGAAATTACAGCATTGATATGGAGCCAGTGGCCACTGGAGGCTCTGGAGGAAGGGAGAGGGAAAAGCAGTTGTAATACGGGGGCTTTTTTGGGACTTGGAAATTGTCCTGAGTGATATTGCAACAACAGATATAGGCCATTTTATATCACCATATATCATACAGAACTGTGTGGGAGAGAGTGTGGTCTAAAATGTGATCTTTGGTCCATGCTTAATGGCAAAGACCCAGGATATGTTTATCAATGATGTGTTTAACTAATGAAGGACGTTTATGTGGGAGGTTTTGGGAGATGTGGGAGATGGGGTATATGAGAATCTGTATATTTTTTGTGTAACATTTATATAATCTCAGCATCTTCAAAAAAAATAAATAAAAATATGCTAGTTTACAGTGTCTTGAATTTCTAACCCAATTTCTTATAGTGGCTAAATAATAATTCATTTAAACTTCAGTTAAAGGAGGTCATAGGAATAAATATCAGCATGAAGGAATAGTTATAATTTACATATCTTTAAGAGAATTTGTTTTTCACAAATTCTCATTTTATATCTATACTCCAAGTAAAAAGCACCAAGCAACAGAAATAGAATGAACCTATTACAATTTAGACTATACAGAAAGTGAAATATGTGGAAAGAGACACTCTGAGTGAGGCCTGCCCCCTTCCCTGTGGCCCACAAATAATCCTGTCATTAGGAGTATGTTAGTCTGGCTCCTGAAATGAGTTAATAAATATGGGCTCAATTCTTTCTCAGGGGTGCCTGGAGATAAAGGACATTCCTTAGCAGATGGTGGCCTGTTGGAATATTCCTTCCCCTTTTGCCCAGAGCATTGTGTAAACATTCACTGGAAACTGCTTGGCCAAGTATGTGCAGCTGGCCCAACCTTGTGGTTACATCTCTTCTTGATGGGGAGGAAGGCAAGTCCCTCACTTACAGTACACAAGAGAGGTATATATGAACAACTACTCTGCATCAACTGTGGAGTGGGGCCCACTGGTCATGGGGGATCAAATCCCACTAGTAAAGCTAAACTTTCTTTGTCTCTTCTCTTTCTGAGTTAATATTGTTCCTTCCAGTGCCTGTGAAAGACAAGTGTTTCCGTGATGACTCCAACATCTGCATGAACTCTTTGCTATCCTCCATGTGGTGAGACTCCTTCCTTATAGGTGGTAATTGGTATCTTGCCCCAACAGTGTATGCCATCAAAGCACTCCATGGAATGGAGGAGGTGTTAGGATTCATCAGTTCATTCATCCCAGGGTGGTACCAACTCCCTGGGGGGTAGTTCACTGAGGTGCTGGCTACATGAGTGCAAGTGAAATGTAAGCAATATCCATGTGAATAGTGAGGTAATGTGTGGTAGATGGGGCAGAGAGGCAGGATGTGGATCATAGGAAGAGTAGGGAAATTATACCCTGGATGCTGTACACCTGCACACTTCCATGACACCTGCTGACCCACACAGTGTTTAAATGGTTTCAAATTACTCCCAAGGGGAGTTTGGGACACTGTGTAGGAAGTTCCAATGAATGAAGGCTGTTTTCAGGTCCAAAGTTAGATCTACTCAGCACAGAATCATCTCAGTATTGCTTACAATCAACCATCAAAATATTTTCCTGAAAGTTAAATACACTAGTTAAAAAATAGATATGAGCAAAAGACAGGGGAGATTCATTGTGGCTTGTTTAGTACATCTGTTCAGACTCAGATGTCCCCTGGGGAAGCTAACAACTGACATACTGAGGTAATGTATTTTTTGCCTGCATAGAGCCGAGCAAACAACAGGATAAGAATGGAGACAAACACATGCCACTCTTAGTCAGTATGGCTAGAAGCATGAGAATGAGAGACTCAACTGTGGGCAATATCTCAAAAAGTAAATGCCCTGGAAGACTGTTCATGAGGTCATAACTGCCTTTCAAGTAAAGACACATGACTACATCATCCCTCTCTTTGTCAGGATGTTGATGAGACACTCCTGCCTTGGACAGCATTGAAAGCATTAATGAAATGAGGGCCTGCCCAGGGTAAGACTCCTGTACCCTTTTTATTACCCTCAGGGGCATTGGTGGGTGAAGTGGTAGAAAAGATCCACAACAATGCCTTGTTTTAGGGTGGAATTCGCGGCACAGGATCAGTCATTTTCATTGAGGTGGACAAGGTGATAGAAGCCCAGCAATGGGAATTGTGCCAGAAGTGCCATAAAAGCACCACAAAGAATTACCAAGGAGAGACAAAGGAGGGGACAGGGATGGTCCACCTGCAGGGCAATGTGGTTTTGGTTAACAAAGCAGGGGATACACAAAGCAGAATTGGATTGGACCCCTACAGAAAAATTGCTAACATAATTGGACAGAAGGTTGTCCCTCTAATTAAGAAATTAAGGCCCTCATGCCCTCCATAATAGATCAGGATGTACAGGACTCATATACCTGGAAAGATTAACAACTCTGCAGAGCTGACCAACAAGCACCAGATGCAGCCCAGGAAAGAGAAAACATGGGTTGCTAAGCCCTCCAATGCATGGTCCATTATGGTAAGGAAAACAATTCTCTTGGTGACATGATGAATCAGATAGGAAGGATGCTTCCCAACACCTGTACCCTCATCTTACTTGATAAAAAAGAATGCTTAGGGATGGAGCCAAGGAAATGGTGGGTCCCTGCCAAGGTTCAGATGCCCTATATCCCCATTAGGATTGATGGGGAAAGGGGAGGATGCAAACCATCATGGGTCTCTTAGATACAGATGAATAATTGATGAAAATCCCATTCCTCTTTAGAGAAAGCAACAAAGTGGATGTACAAAAGTCATTCCTAGAGATGGTATGGCTTTGTTCATGGAGGAAACTGCAAAATTCAAAAGAAATCAGTTTTATCATAGACAAAAGCAATTAGATACACATACCCTGGATATTTCAAAGCAATTCTCATACATAATGTGGCAGCTGGAACCACTATTGTAAATGTAGAGAACCACCTCTAGAAAGTGTTTAGATCTCTGACTGGACTTCAATCAGATCTAGGTTCCTGGTTTACAGCACAAGGGACCCCACAATAGGCATACTCCTACCTGCCAGCAAAAGGGTGAGAGGACACTGGAACAGAAAGCAAATAGCAACTAAATAAAGGTCATCAGGAAGAACTTATTTGATGGTGACCCCATCTAAAGGTATTTTGCACTGAAGACTTCCGTTTAAAGAAAAAAGGGTGGTGGAATGTATGCTGGTGAATATTAAACTTTGAGGAAGTGGAGGATCAGGGAGTTCCTTGTTTAGGCTACAAATTCAAAATCCCATTCTCAATATACCCACTCTCTTTCTATTCTCCCACTAGAATGCACTCCCCAAGGGTGGTTCATGGTCTGAGCTGCAGTGGTATTTTGGGAAAATCCTCCTGTTTCCATATTAGAGGTGAGGCAGCTCCTTTCCTACTGAAAATTGTACACTCTGAAAAGTGTACACTCTGAATATTGACATTCTGAAGGTTGAACTCTCTATGCCTTCAATGTGTTTTCATGTCCTTGTTTGGTGTGATTTCTATGTACTTGGTTGCCAAAGTCACTTTGCAATAAAATACTAAATGTATGGAATGACAGAATGACAGATTCTGGATTCTGGGGAATTCTCTAGGAAATGGAACCAAAATTCTCCATGACTGATGTGTTTTATTTTATTTAGTTTCCTTTTTAATTCTTATCTAAATTTGGATGGTGATATTAAATTGCATTTTAAGAGGAGTATTTATGAACCATATGACTATTTTTAATGTGTTTATTTTTCCATGATTGTTTTCATCCTTGCCATGATCTTGTATTATTATACTAAGATAATAGTTAAGAATCATAATGTTGTATTCTATGTTTGAATTAATATTTAAAGTTATTTGCTGATTGATTCAAATCTGTGTTTAAAACTGCATAAAAAAACTAGAATTCAGCCAAAATATTAGCTTTTCAGTAACAATATTTGTTGCTTATGTGTATGCAAGCACCAACCAGTTGAATTAATTTCACTTCATATTACTTCTAAAAGAATTCATCATTCAGTATAGCCAGGTTACTTCATATTTCTAAATTGTTATACATAACTTCAATAATAAGTCTTCTTCAAAATTCTTGACTCTTTACTGAATTGTATGCTAACAGGTCCATATAAATTATTTCATTTTGAACTATGAATTTTCTGATGTGAAATCCAGCTGAAGATTTTCCTTGATTGACTTTAGGACTGTTTTTTCCTTAACATAAGAATATTAATGCTAAGGAATAAGTGATCAATAATACATGCCTTCATTCATGAAACCAATAAGAATTTAACAGATTGGTTTGTTTGTTTTTTTCATTTTCCCTACAAGTGTTGCTGTATGAATAAATGACTTTGTGTGGTTTTTCATGAATAACATATCTAGCATGAATTATCTGGCACTCTTTCCAGGGGCTTCATCCTCTGGTTAAGGTTTGTCTATCAGTTGGAAACAGAGGATGAAGACTCTTCCATTTTCATTACATTTATATTATGAGTTCTCTCATGTTGTAAATCATCAGAACACCTACTAAATTCTTTGCTATATAGGTAACATATCAATTCTCTCCAATATGAATGGCTTAAATTGATAAAGTAGTTAGCATGACAAAAAAGTTCCAAAGATTAATTATAATGTTTTTATTCAGTGTTTGACCTTTCTAGAGTATCAAAGGTTAATTCAAGGGCTGGAATCTCTTCCATATTCAAAACATTTATATTATGAGTTCTCATCTAATCTAAGGTCAGAACATTGACTGAAACCTTTCCTATACATGGCATTCATAGGGTTTCTCTCCAGTGTGAGCACTTTTATGTTGTCTCAGGACTGAACAATAAGTGAAGGCTTTCCCACTTAGATGACATTCATAGGTTTTCTCTCCTGTGTGATTTCTTTCATGCTGCCTCAGTACAGAACACTGAGTGAAGGCTTTTCCACATAGATTACATTTATAGGGTTTCTCACCAGTGTGAATCCTCTAATGTTGTCTAAGTCTGCAGTTATAGGTGAAGACTTTCTCACATAGATGACATTTATAATGTCTCTTTCCAGTGTAAGTTCTTTCCTATCTTCTCAAAACAGAACATTGAATGAAGGCTTTCTCATATAGATGAAATTCATAGTCTGTCTCTCCATTGTGAATCTTTCCCACATAAATGATATTTATAAGGCTTCTGTCCATTGTGAAATCTCTCATGTTGTCTCACAGTAGAATAGTGAGTGAAGGCTTTCCCGCATATATGGCAGTCATATGATTTCTTCCCAATGTGATTTCCATTGTACTGTTTAGGCCAGAGAATTGAATAAATGATTTACAAATTAGATGACATTGATATGATTTACTTTTGTTGGAAATATGCTTTTGTTGATTATAAGGTGACTGGCCACTGAGGGCTTTTCCAAATAGATTGCTGAAGTAGGGATTCTTTCCCTTGTGAGTTAACACATGTTGAGTCACTCTGGATCTCTGAGTAAAATCTGGCAATAGGCTACTTGTAATACAATTCTTTTGAATATGAGAGTTCTGCTTCTGAGAAGTACAGGAGAAACCATAAAACTTTCTCCATAAAAATCCATTCATATTCTTAGAATTTTACACTAATCATTCAGTGATAGTCTCCAATTAAAATCTTTCCCATGGCAGTTACATAGCATGTTATTCTCTTGCATGCAAATAGATATTCTTTTTTGTAGTATCCCAACTGCAGAGCTCTCATCAGTTTTGAAGGCTTTATAATATTTCAAAGATTAAGTATATAAGACATGTTTATATCATTGTATTTTATAAAACCCAGCTTACACATTTGTGTTCAAGTTAATTTTCCCTTAAATTCATAGTATCACAAACTTTTTCTGGATTAGTACTTAAAATCAGCTTACACTTAAATGATTGGCCTGATTTCCCAATTTATTCTACTCCCAGCTATCTACTTCAAAGACCAGGCTTCACCCCCACAGAACTTACCAATGACACAATGGTAGATGTGTCTTTTCTGAAAATATCTTGCATGGATAGTATTTCTTGTTTTTCTAAAGACTGGTTTCCCTGCCTAAAACAACTGAAAAAATTACTTGCTAGACTAACATTAGGAAAATGAAAATGTCAAAGGTCTCAGATGGCCCTATAATTATTTCAAATATAACACTTATCTGGGAAACTATATAAAATTAAGGGATATTCGAGGCAGTAGAAAACCTTATAAAAGTGACAATTAGAATGCATTTTCAAGGTTGAAATATAAGAAGAATTATTTAAAAGATTTTATGTTAGTTATGTAAAAAGAAGGAAAACCACCTAAGAGGAAGACCAGGAAAAGAGCCATTAAGTTGAAGTTTAAATCCAATAGTACACAAATTTCCATTTCCTGAAAGCCACAGATACTTGAATATAATTAATATGTAAATAGAACAATGACCACACCTGAGGAAAATGTCACCAATATTGACATCTACATTTTAGAAAAAATAACTCATTTTTCAACAAACAATCTCCAGTTGATATGTTTAAGAACCTACTCAATTCCTGGCTAGGCTCCTCCTTTTCATGAAGCACAATTCCTAGAGCTCACCTGAATTCAGGTTTTGGAAAAATACAAGTCCTTCTTTCCAAAGTTCCTCTCCTTGTTCCAACTTGCAATGTCCATCTGATTTTGCAGACTTGATGTCCTGGTTGTGGGGGAAAGTTAATGAAATCTTGAGTTCTGAGCAGTTAACAGTGTATTATCAAGTCCAGGGTAGGTGACTGATTTAGTTTCCTAATCTACTTAAGCAAATGCCATGAAAAGTGTTGGCTTTAACAATGAAAATTTATTAGGTTATAGTTTGGAAGCCAGGAAAATATCCAAATCAAGGCACCATCAGAGCAATGCTTCCTCCCAAAGACTGGGATTCTGGAATTGGCTGCTGGTGACCCTTGGTCCATAGCTTGTCACATTGCAAAGCATGGCAGTGTCTCCTTTTCTCTATTCTCTTCTGGGTTTCACTGGATTCAGCTTCTTTCTTCTGATGGTTCTCTGTGTCTGAATTTTATTTTCTTATAAAATACACCAATATCAGGATTCAGTACCACCTGAATGATGTGGGACACACCATATCTAAAGTAACTACACCAAAAGGTCCTACTTATAAGGGTTTACACCCACATGAATACATTAGACTTAAGAACATATTTTTCTGGGGTACATACAACTTCAAACCACCACATTCTAACCTTTGGACACAAAAAAACACATATTTCTATGTGAAATACATTCATTTCATCACAATATCTCAAAAAGCTTTAGGTCATTTCAGAAACATGCTTAGTATAAAGTCAAATAAAAATAAGTTGTGGGTGTGGTCAGTCCTGGGGCTAAATTTCCCTCTGTGAACCTGTAAAACCTAGAAAACAAGTTTTCTGCTTCCAATATACAATGTAGGGTGAAGAATAGGATAAATATTTCAATTTTTATAAGGAGATATTATAGGGAAACAAGGGTCATGGGACCCAAACAATTCCAAAATCTTGCAAGTCATACTCAACTAAATTTCAAGGCCTAAGAGAAATCTATGGAATAACGTTTTCTCCTCTGGGACTGAAGAAGTGGCTGCCCCAACTTTCCAAAAGCTTGTGCAACAGCTTTGCTCTCTGCAAACACCAGGGTGAAGGCTTCATCATCTGAGAACACTGGGGTAGTGGTCAGTCCCTCCACAACCCCCAGGAAATAAGTATAACCCTCTCAAAACAGTGAGGTGGCAGCCAAAGTGTCTGAAATCTTAAGAGAACAGATTCCAGTCTCTAATAACAGTAGAGGAAGCACTCTTCCTGAACAATGGGGTATCGATCCAAGTGCTGGGGCAGACTCACCTTTTACATACACAAGAGTGGGCCTCCTATCTTGGCCTGAGGAGAAGACTTTGGTCCACATTTCAGCATCCATTGATCTGCTCCTTAAGTGATTTTTCCTTCAATCTCTCCCTTTTAATCCATGCTGGCTGTAGTTCCATTCATAGAGATATCACAAATAAATTACCCAGTTTTTGTTGTAGCACACAGAGGTCCAAACTAACAGGACTTTCCACAGATCCTTCCTAGATATCAGTACCTCAAATCCTGACCTTACAAAACAATGACCATTAGAAATCTTTGAGGACTTGCTTTACAGATGTTCAGAATTTTCTTAACAATCAATTCCTGGTTTCTTTACCCCTAAGAGTTCAGTTTTCAGTTTATCCCATTCCACTCAAATATTACTATGAGCTTACAGGGAAACCAGGATGCACTTTCTACACTAAACTTGGCAATCAGCAAAGGTAAGTAAACAAGTTCATCACTCTCAAAATTCACTTTCTATCCAACATCATCAGAACTCAATTATGTCAATTTTTCTTCTAATTTCAAACAAGTATCACCATTCATCCAGTTTCTGATAATAGAGTCACCATTTCCTCCAAAGGCCTCATCAGATGTATCTTTATAATCTATATTTCTACCAATGGTCTCTTCAATGCAATCTAGGTCTTTTCTATCAAGCAACTCACAATTCTTCCAGCCTCTACCCATTATTCAATTCTAAATCCTTTTCCACATTTTTGGTATTTGCAATAGTAGCACCCCAGTCTTGCTGTTCCAAAATTCATTTTAATTTCTTAGGCTGCTTCAGCAAATACAATGGACTGGGTTGACTGAAATAATGGAAATTTATTAACTTATGGCTTTGAGGCTATGAAAATGTTCAAATCCAAGCATCATCAAGGCAACACTTTCTCCCCAAGACTGTGGTGTTCTGTTGCTGGCTGCTGGCAATACTTAGTACTTAACTTGTCACATCACAAAGAACATGGTGGCATCTCCTGGTCTCTTTCTTCTCTTTAGGATTTAATTGATTTCCATTTCTTACTTCATATGACTTCCTCTCTCTCTGTCTGAATTTTACTCTCTTATAAAGGACTCCAGTAAGAGCATTGAGACCCATCCTAAGGTGGGACACACCTTAATCAAAGTAACCTCATCAAATGGCCCTACATATAATGGTTTCACATGTGCAGGAATGGATTAGATTTAAGAACATATTTTTCTGAGATACATACAACTTTAAACCACTACAATGACTAAAGAAGAATAAGGTAAACATTGAAGGTCAACCAAGGAAAAAATACCTGGAAGACAGAATATTGACAATTCTTCATCATCAAAGGGTTAACTCAACCTTCTGCCCAAACACAGTGAGGCCCTCTAGTTATTGATGCCCTAATTCAAAGAGATACTTCAGAACCCTCTGTATTTTCAAACAAGGAAAATTTCTGTTATCCCTAAAGTTCATTATTTTTAAAAAGGATCCAAACCATATTATGTGGAAAAGGATATGCCTGTTGTTTTTTATTACTATAATCTGAATTGACATGAATTCCCTGGAGCATAATAATTATTAAGGACATATATAGTCTACTTATTTATTCTTTCAGAAAATATGCACTGTATTCCCAACACTGCTTTGGGTGTTGCACATTGAATAGAAGAAAAACATAAAATTTGTGTTCTAGATTACATTTAAGTGGGGTGGAAATTAGATATAAATATTAAGTAAAGAAAAAGATTTCTTATAGGTAGTTGTACATGTTATAAAATAATATAAAATATATTATACAAAGAAAGTGTAAAAAATAAAGAAAACTATAAAACAGTAATGACCAGCAATTCTTTTAGATATTAAGAAAATAAAGGAATACATAGATAGGTAAATTTTAGAGACTCACCCACTGAGACCAAATGACATGTATTTTCTGACATCACATCTCTGAACAGTTTTCTCTGGGATAAGCCTAGCAGGGCCCACTCTTCCTGGGTGAAGTTGATAATTAGATATCTCAAGTTTACTAACTCCTAAAAATATCATAGACATTCAGGTTCAAAAGAGGGCCATCCTTACAAATGTCCAGAATTTTGAGAGTAGAATGTTTGAGAGTAGAACTAAGTGGTGACTGTTTACAGAAAGTTCAAACTGAGTTTGAGTTTCAAGTCAGATCATTCTCAATACTGAATGGTCATCTACATTTCACACAGAAACACACATATTGAATATTTAAAATTCTATTTTAGGGGGGATTGTGTGAAGATGACAATGAACTAATGTACAGAGCTGAATGTTCTTACAAAGACAATGGAGAAAGAGCCATTGTCTGAGGGACCTGCTTTGGTTGTCAGCAGACCAGAAGAGTGTTGCACAACTCCCAAGAGGTTGCGGGACAGAGAGTTGAAGAAGCAAAAATGACAAACGTGAGTTACCCATCCCCTGTGGTGACCAGGAAGGGCTCCTCTTCCTCACCACAAGATATTAAGCTAGGGTAGAACACCTGGCTCACTACAGCCCACTGAGGGGGGACCAAACATCTTCCTCCCTCTCAGGTCTTTCAAGGGAAATGGGAGGGAGATCAGGGCAATTCTCTTCAGTGAATATGGCCAGCAGGGCCTGCGTTGAATTTCCAATCTGAATATTCAACACAGGAACACAGGAAAGCTGAGATTGAAATGACTCCATGGACATGTACCCTGACTAGCACCATTTGCTGGTGGTTCTGGAAATTACATGGACAAAAACTATTTGTGCTCCCTGTATCCAGTCCCTGGGACAAAATCTGTGCCCCAGTAGTGAGTCACTGGACTGATTTTGAAAACTTAAGCTGGGCAATTTTAAAGACTGAGAATAAGTTGAATCAAATATCAAAAGAAGAGCTGTGAATAAAAATAATAGGCAAGAGAAAGAAATTGGGAATCAGGGTAAATTCACCAACATATTCAGATGCATAGCCATCAGCAAAAAATTACAAGCCATACTAGGAAAGAAAAATAGGGTCTAGTCAAAAGAACAAAGCAAATATCCTGAAGAGATACAAGATTTAAGACAGTTAATTAATAATAACCACACAATTCTCATAAATCACTTCAAAGAATTTAAAGAAAATATGACTAAAGAAATAAAGGATATTAAGAAGACACTGGGAGAGCATAAAGAACAATTTGAATGACTGCAAAATAAAGCAATTGATCTCATGGGAATGGAAGACATGATGGATGAGCCTAAAAATACATTAGAAGCACATAAGAGCAGATTTGAATTGCTTGAAGATAGAATTAGTGTCTTCTAAGACAGAACTTCTGAATTGGAAAACACAGAAAAACAGAAAGAGAAGAGAATGGTAAAAATGGAACAGAGTCTCAGGGAATTGAATGACAAGGAGAAACACACAAACATTCACATTATTGGTGTCCCAGAAAGAGTAGAGAAAGGAAAAGGGGCAGAAAGAATGTTTGTTTGTATATATTTTGTTTATTATTATTATTGAAACAATGAAAATGATTTAATAATGATGAAGTGATGAATGCATAGCTATGTGATTATACCAAATACCACTGATTGTACATTTTGGATAAATTGTGTTTTATTAATACATATCAATCAAATTTCTTTGTTTAAAAAAGATACAAGTAAAGAAAATTATGGACTAATCTCTCTAATGAATATAAATGCAAAAATTCTCCACAAAATTCTTGCAATCAAACTCAAGAGAATACTAAAAGAAATATATATCATGATCAAGTGGGCATTATTCGTGGTATGCAAGGTAGTTCAAAATAAGAAAATCAGTTAACATTATATACCAAATTAAAAAATCAAAGGCAAAAATTACATGATCATCTTGATTGATGCAGATAAAGTATTAGAATAATCCAGGACATTTCTTAATAAAAATATTTTGGAAGGTAGGCATTGAAGGGAAGTTTTTTAACATAATAAAGGGCATATATGAAAATCCCACTGCCAAAATGTTACTCAATAAGGAGAGGTTGAAAGTTTTCATTCTAGAATCTGAAATAAGACAAGTGTGCTCACTGTCACCACCATTATTCAACATTGTGCTAGAAGTTCTAGCTAGTGTAATTAGGCAGAAGAAGAAATGAAATCCATCCAAAGTTGAAAAGAGGATGTAAAACTCTCACTATTCATAGATGACATGATCTTACACTCAAGAAATTCTGAATAGTCACAAAAAGATATTAGAACTAGTAAATAAGTTCATCAAAGTGGTAGGATACAAGATGAACACACTAAAATTGGTAAATAAAAAAATAATCCATTTACAATAGCAACAAAATGACTCAAATATCTAAGAATTACTTTAACCAAGTATGTAAAGGATCTGTATTGAGAAAACTATAAAACACTGCTAAAACAAATGAAGCAGAATCTAAAGAAATGGAAGGGCATTCTGTGTTCATGTATTGGAAAACTAAACATCATGAAGATGTCAATTCTACCCAAACTGATTTATATATTCAATGCAATACCAATTGAAATTCTAACAGCTTACCTTATAGAAATAGAAATTACCAAATTTAATTGGAAGGGAAAAGTGTCCCAAATAGCCAAAAATATACTAAGAAAGAAGAGTAAATTTGGAAGACTCACACTTCTTGAATTTGAAGTATATTATAAATTTACAGTGGTCAAAATAGCATAGTATTGACATAAAGAGAGACATATTGATTGATCAATTAAATCAAATTGAGAGTTCAGATAAAGAACTGAACTGTCTATGGTCAGCTGATTTTTGATAAGTTTACCAAATCCTCTTTTCTGGGAAAGAGGTGTTGTTGGTAGAACTGGATATCCATAACCAAAAAAATGAAACAGAGCCCCGATATCACTGTCTATACAAAATTCAACTCAAAGTAGATCAAAGACCTAAACATAAAAGTCAGTTCCATAAAACTCTTAGAAGATAACATAGGGTAATGTCTATAAGACCTTGTAGTATGTGTGGGTGTCTTAAGACTTACACCCAAGGCATGAGCAACAGAACAAATAAATGATAAATTGTATTTCCTCAAAATTAAGCACTTATGAACCTCAAAGGAGTTTGTGAAGAGGGCAAAAAAGGCAGCTTAGTCAATGGATGAAAATATTTGGAATTTTCACATTTGGCAAATGTCTAATATCCATGATATATAAAGAGATTCTCAAATAAAAAATAAAAAGACAAGTTCAGATTAAAAATGGGCAAACTGATGAATAGTTAAAAAATTGTGGTGCATGCACACGATGAAATATTATGCAGTGGTAAGAAGAAATGAAGTATTGGAGGCATATGACAACATTGATGAAATTGGAGGATGTTATGCTGAGTGAAGGAAGCCAGACAAAAAACACACACACACAAATACTGTATGATTGTGCTATTATCAACTAAATATATTGTGTAAATTCATGGAGCTGATAATTAGAATAGAGGCCACCAGGAAACAGGAGGGTAGAGAATGGAAACCTGAGGTTTAATCTGTGCAGAATTGCTAAAAAGATTGTTTATAAATGTTTGGAAGTGAAAGAAATGGTGAAAGTGTATGATGATCTTTGTGACTAGCAGTGCTATTGTATGGGACTGACTGGTTGAAAGGGAAAGTCTAAAGTCATGTACACTACTAGAAGGAAAGCTAAAAACTATAACATGGTGTGGTATATGAAAGTAAAACCTCATGTAAAACATGAATATAGGTGCTATTGCATATATAAGACTGTTTTTGCAAAATATAAATACAAATATACTAGAGAAAAGGAAAAAGAATAGCAGCTATGTACAACAAGGGAAGCACATAGAGATTGAGAGCTGAGTTTTGTTTGTTTTTGTTTATTATTATTATTGGAATAATGAAAGTACTCTAAGTATGAGTGAAGTGATGAATGCACAAATATGTGATTACACCAAATACCATTGATTGTACACTTGGGATGGATTTATTTTTTATCAATATGTACCAATAAAATTGATTTGTTAAAAAACTGGCAAAAGACCTGAATAAACATTTTTCTAAGGAAGAAATACAAATGATGTAAAACTCATGAAAAAAATGTTCAACATCACTGGTTATTAGGGAAATGCAAATCAATATACAGTGAAATATTATTTCACACCTACTAGAATGGCCACTACTAAAAAAGCAGAAAACTTCAAGTGTTGGAGAGGATATAGAGAGATTGGAGCTCTTATTCACTCTTCTTGGGAATAGAATGGTACAGGAGATTTGGAAAGTGGTTGTTCCAAAGGAACTTAAGTATAGATCTACCATGTGACCCAGCAATACCACTACAAGATACATACCTAGATGTGAGAGCAAGTACATGAGAAGACATCTGCACACTGATGTTTATAGAAACATTATTCACAATTGACAAAAGATGGGCACAACCTAGGTGTCCATCAAGTGACAAATGGATAAACTATGGTATATACACATAATGGAATGTTTTTCAGCAGTAAGAAGAATTGAAGTCCTGAATTATGTGACAATATGAATGATCCTGGAGGACATTATTTTTGAGTGAAGCAAGCCAGGCACAAAGGGCAAATATTTTATGATTTTGCTTTTATGAACTAAATTTAATGAACAAACTACTGGAATTAATAACTAGAATATAAGTCATCAGAGAAAAATATGTGTTTAGAAAATGGAAAGATGAGGTTTGATCAGTGCAGACTTGGTAGAAAGTTGTAAAATGTTTGGAAATGAATAGAAATGGTGAAAGCACATGACAGGGTTTCTAATTTTTAGTGCTAAAATAAGAACATGATAACAGTTTTTTGTTGTTTTTCTTTTGATTTTGGAGTAGTGAAAATGCTCTAATATTGATTTAAATAATGAATGCACAGCTCTGTGATTACACAAAATTTCATTGTACACTTTACATAAATTGTATGGCTTATAAACAAAAAAATTAGCGTGGGTTGGGGAAAATACCAAATGTAAGATATGTATTATAGTTAGTAGTAATACTTTGATGGTGTCCTTTCATAATTTGTTACAAATGTTTCACAATAATGCAAAGTATTTGTGGTGAGGTGATGTATGGGAGCCCAACATGAGGTTACCCATGTTTGCTTTGCAATTTCACAATTTTTACTATTAAAAAATCTAAGAAGGACTTAGCTACTCTGTATGAATAAGAAGATATGTATACCTTTTTTGCACAGATAAGAACATTAAAGTCATTCAGTTTTATACATTCATGGGCCCATGGTTTTCAGAGATTTTCAGTTGCCTCCTTGATTCTAAAATATTGGGTCTCCACCTCCAAAGAAACCACTCAAATTTCTCAGATATGAGTATTCCTGGCTTATGAAACATCCATCGTAGCCCACTGGACTCTCACTCCCTTTCTCCTTTACCCTATACCTGTACTTTGGAAGTGCACTTCCCTAAATCATCTTTGATCTTCCACACGGGATGTCAAACTATCATTTTCTCAACTCGGTGTTCTAGATTTTGTCCCAGTGGACTTGGTTATCACTCTGAATAATAAAAAATGTAGTTCACTATGGGGTTGATCAATTCTAGGACTTTTTTATTTTAAGAGATCAATGGCTACCACCATGCAAATCTAGTCCTGAAAATTCTCTGTGTCAAAAATATTAGAAGTTCAAAGATTATAATGTCTCACAATCACCAGAGATTAGGAGGGCCAAATAATGTAGAATGAAGAATATAAGGGAAAATCAAATTTCACAATATGATATTTTAGTAAAGTGGCAGCTGAAATCTTATCCTATATTAATCAGCCACAGCTGTAACCTCCCTACATTTCATAATTTATAAATGTAAAGGGTCATCTATACTCTAAATTCTCCCCTACCACACTGTAAATAAGTACATGCTTTTCACAGACAAATGATGACATTGTCAGAAACAGAAGTCAGATTAACTTACCCATTTGTACCTAAGCCAAGAAAAACATTGGTTGTCTTAAATTTTTTGGATATTTACATATTTGGTTATTTAATCCTCATAGTAACCTGCTGATTAAGGCTATATACCTATTTAACAAATTAAATAAACAGATGTTCAGAAATCTTTAATAATGTTAAGAATTACATGGCTAGAAAAACACAGCCAGAGCTTTTATGCCTGTCTCCTCAGTTCAAATTTCTTAAGACTTACACCTAGGTTTTACCTGCAATGCCACTTATCATTTTGATAATAAGAGTCCCCACCCCATTGTCAAAATCTCTTCATATACTCTGTTTACACAATTACACCCCCTTTAAAGGTTCTCCTACCAAACAGAAAGCTTTATAGAATTGAATTCATTATCCAAACATCAGCTTCTAACTCAACTAGTGTTTATTGTCCAGAATAATCCACATACATTCATTGCAAAAGAATCATACTGAGAATATTTCTCATGTCCTTCTGAGCATTTACCACATGTGTCTCCAGTAAGAGTGACTCCAATTACCTGCCTTGTCCTTGACCACCTGGACCTTGAACCTGACTAAGATGTTGATCCAGATCTAAACACAGAGTTCCTTTATTTTAGGTCATGCAAGTAATTTATTATTATGCATTTATTTATTTATTTATTTATTTATTTTTCCTTACTACTGGTATAATTGAATAAAATTATTCCCTTAATGATTTTAGTCAAGTTTACCTTTGAAAAGTACTAGTGAATTATGAATCCAGAGAAATTGTATGTCCACAGCCACCTAACCTAACCTAACTTCAGACAGCCTGCTCCTAAAAGCTTGCAGTTAAATCCAACAATTATTTGTTTCTTTGTTTGTCTTTTGTATGGGTATAATGCCATAAAACTATTAACTTAAGGATTTTAGGCAAGTTCATCTTTGAAAAGTACTAATGAATTATGAATCTAGAGAAACTATATGTCCACAGCAACCTAACCTAACCTCACCTCAGACAACCTAGGCCTAAATGCCTACAGTCAAATCCAACAATTACATTCTGATTAACAAAATCATTTAAAAATAAATAAGGACTACCTCTTAGTAGTTAAAATTTTCCTCCATATTCACAACTCAGACCAAAAATGCAAGGAAAACAAGACTTATTGGTCATGTTTTCACCACATTATAGTGCTCAAAGCACCTTTCTTGCTCTAGGAAAAGGACTGTTTTCATGGAGGAGTCTCTTTTTCTGCAGCTGATAATGTCATTAGTCCTGTGATCTAGAATTCATACCCTGATTAATTCAGATGACAGTGAAGATACATCTAATAATAGCATGCCTTCTTTAACACAATCTTTACCCTCAAATTAGAAAAATCATGTAGAAGAAATTAAGTAAATTAATATCTAGGTTGGGAAAGTTAAATACTTACTTTGTCTTGTGCATGCACAGAGTTAAACCCAAGCTACAAGATGTTAGATATGCTTTTAGTTTAAATTGAGTTCCAAGGTATTTCTCATTAAAATGTATAAATGATAATTTCTGGAAAGCTGCAAAGATTTGTCTCCATGGAAAAACACATGTGATTAGGGAGGGGATCCTTAGATTCACTCAGCATGATAGTGATGCTTAAAATCCCCCTTACTTCTCAGACACTCAGTGGACAGAGAAGCTGGCAAATGAGCACAGAAGCTGACAAGGAGTTCAACCTCCCCTAAAGAGCCTCCAGCCAATGTTCAGTTTGATTTGATGCAAGTGTTGATTGTGAAGCCCATGTGACAGGGTGACACAATGACCATCAGTCAAAGGTGGACAGGCAAAAAAGGCCTCCTGTTCTCAGGTCTCTTCATAGATAACTGTGCACACTCAGTAAGTAGATGGGAGTGGATGTTTGCAAAGCCTTTTATATTCACACATGCCTTTGCCGTGTCCTTCCTCCTGAACCATTGGGGGATGGTTCTGTCAGAATGGAACACTAAATAAAACCACTGAACCATGGACCCTCTTACAGAAGCCAGGCAGAATAGGCCACACTGCCCACAGCAAGAAACCTGAGACCTAGAGCTGTTGGAGGGCAGCTTTACCTAAGAAAGAGCAGCCCCAGGAGGCCTCAGGCCACAGCACTCCCTCCCTTCCCCTGTCTCAACAGTCACTGTTGGGACCCCTGCTTTTAGCCAGAAATGATCATAACTCCTTCTCATGGAGAATCATCTCCAGTGGAGTCTTACTGTCCCACCCAGCAGATCCTGAGCAGGGGGAACCCTAGGGCTGGTGTATTACTCCCTTGGCAAGTTGGGCTTTCTGGTTGGTCCAGGAGGCTCAGTTTAATGGGAGGATTCTCTGTCAGAGAGAGTGAGATGAACTTCCCCTTATAAATGGACCTTTGTTGGGTGACTCTCACTTCACCCTCAGCCACTGGAAGCCCAAAGATGCAGCAAAAATCCATCCCCTGCCATAACACATTGCACTAGCTTTAGTACATGTATCTACATGATGTCTGCTCTCAGGAGCCTCCCAGCTGTGTAGGTGAAACTCCTCAGATACCAATGTCTTCCTCCATGCCCTTCAGTAGCTTTGGGGCCTGGTGCTTCTGTCTTTGAGGGGAAAGCACAGCTGTACCTGTGATTCATTTAACAAATCATGTCTGTGGATGACTGTGTTATGTCACCAAAGGCCTGGGTTATTGAGAACCAGGGTTTGTGCTCTGCTCCTCAGGTGTCCTGAAGTGGCCACCGTGTGTGTATGGTTGACATCTGGAGACCTGGGGAAATTGGGGATAACTGAGAAATGTCCACAACTGAAAACTCAGAATTGCCCCACAGTTGATGTTGACCTCCCTATTTTAGATGAAGCCAAGGGATGATATTCAAAATCCTTAACAAGGCAGAGGCTGTAAGCTGGGGCAGGGCACTGGATGCTCAGGACAGAGCCAGGGGTTAAACTTTTAGGTCCAGCTCATAGGAAGCACAGAGAGAACCCTCTGGTGAGCTCAGGGCAGGAACTCAACCACCTGGATTGGAAGGGCTGCAGTGTTTAATTGGTAATGCTGTGCTCTGTGTGCCTGTGGTTCATCAGTCTTAGTGACCACTTCCTTCCCTTACCCTTGACATGTCACATATTTCAACTGTTTCTAGCATTTAAGGTTCTTATCTTCTGGGCATGACAACAGTGTAAGACTTAGGACAAAGACCACCTCCATCCCAGGGGCTGTGAGCTCTAAGGGCTTGTGGCTGGGTGTCTCTTTTAGGATATGTCAGTAAGAACATGACTGGGTGTGTAAACTGGTGAACTCCACAGACAGTGGACCTGAGAACCACAACATCATCTTGGCAAGTGAGGAAAAGAGTGAGTTCTTCCATGGTAAGGAAAAAGGACACTGATCCAGACACCAGAACTCACTGTGAATCATCAGGGCCCAGGTAGAGGGGAGGCAAGGACATGGAAGAGAGGCTGGCAGTTTTCTGGGAAATTTCTGGGTTAAAACAAACTGTGCAAAAATTGCAGGGATGCTAAGAATCCCAGTTCACAGGGAGGATTAAAGCTTAGGAAATGAGGTCAGTTGTGGATTTGAAGCTGCATCACAAATGTTCCCTTGTAATGAATGTAGCAGGAAAAGGAATTCTGAGATCAGAGACCAAGGTCCCAGAAAGATTCAAATCTAAGAGAAAGGATGGACCATGGGACCCCTAGAGGGAAATTGAAGATGCAGAGTACTTCCTGCCCTTAGGCAATTTGCTAATAATCTTCCTCTGGCCTTTTTCTTTGCACATTATAAGTTTTGATATTTCTCTATTCCTCCATTCCCCTCCCCCACTTACTGCTGCTGCAATTCCAGAGTTCCTCTTTAAAGCTACAAGTTCCTAACTGGTCATCATATAAACCTCTGCACCAGAAACATAACATATTCCCTCTTCCTTCAAAGTTGTAAAGAGGAAGCCACTTTTCCAGGTCAAGAAATGGTCCTTGTCAATGTGATTTTTGCAGAAACCCACATTTTTGTTTTATTATTATTATTTTACTTTACTTTGTACATTTAATACTTGAAAATATAAATAATATAAAATATAAACATACCCACATTTTAGAGAATGTTGCTATGACCTGTGAAAGGTCCTTCAAACCTAAATTCCAGGAGTTTTGATGGCCTGTCTCAGTTATGCACTACACTAGTACATGGTATACACTCCATAAGTATCCAGAGGATGAGGGAGAAAAACAAAATCCATTTTCCTGCCTCAGACCTCCCTGGGCCCTCAATTTACCTCAAACTCTACCTTGAATGCAACATGCTGCCCTATTCTCTGCAGGTGACAGGTGGGTCTTTTTTTTTCCTGCAAACACTTTTCTCTTGATGAACATGGGTACAGCCTAGTCCACACACACAGTCAGCTGAGCACCCATGACTGAGGTTCCAGGAAGATTTCTGAACCAGTTTCTCACCAAACCTCATTGTCTTGACCAACACTTGTAGTGTGGGAACAGGCAGGGATAGGGCAAGAATGACCTAGAAGTGGTGGTAATGGGGAAGGATTCTCCCAAAAGCTGTATCTGAGATCCCAAACTCCCTTTCCTCCCCAGGGACCCAAAGTCACCATCTACAGCTCTCTTTGGCACTTTTGTCCTTACAGGCAGCATCCCCTAGGATCAGCCTTCTAGTGGGAACCATCAGTTATGTGGGACAAAAGGTTCAGCTTTGCCTTTCCTCAGTCACAGTACCCCTCTCACATTCCTCATTCCTCAGTGAAGACAGGAGCCTTCCTACCTGACTCAAAGTCCCCTTATCAGTTGGTTATCAGGGCCCTGTTTGGCTGTCACCACAGGGATGACTCCATATAGAGTTCTTCTCCTCAGATTAGAAAGAGAACACTGCACAGATCTCCATCCCATGATGAAAAGAGATGAGATGATTGTGCCAAGGCTGCATATTTACATGGGGCAGAAGATCACCAACCCAGTACTCTCCTTCCCACTCTGTCAGCCATGAACACCCTGTGAACATGAGTCAACCAGGCTTCCAACCTCTTACAAAATCAGCTCCTCCCAAGCAGATACCACTCTCATGCCTTTTCCAACAGCTCAGGCTTCCTTAACTCAAGCCACTGGGAGTGGGAAGTGCAGTGGGGTGCCCAGGAAGGAACAGAATATTTGCTCAGCCTTCAGTTCACTGCCTTGTGACACCTGTCTTACAGTTGGGTGTCCCTTCGTAAATGGCCAGAGTCTTCTGTGGTGGGGGTTGAACCAATTTCATTTCCACAGCTTTGAAAAAGGCTCTCCCTTCCAGTTTTCCTGAGGTGAGAGACTTAGGATGTTGGGGAACAATAAGAAAACATCTTGTTCTCCCAAGCATCCCTGCTCAAGTGAGCTGGGTTGGTGGCTGTCTCTAGAATATTGGTGTCTGGTTACCAGGGTACCAAGTTCTGTTGGGTTATATCTCCAAGGAATGAGGTTAGTTCTTGGGGTCTCATTACCTGTCCTACTTCCTGGGATAAAACCTCTCCTAAACCTGGTGCCTCTTCAGCCTCTTCTCTCATGTCATCAAATTAACACTACAGTTATATAAACACTGTCCTCTCTGCAGTGCCTGGGAAAAGCTTGGGAAATTCAGGATTTCAGTATTGAGGAGATAGGGCTGACTTCAGACCTGTCTCTTTTTCTTGCCTTATCTGTGAACCTGGACAAGACCTTATGCTTCTTGGGTCTCCCAAGTCTCCTCATGAGAACCATAAGGATCATTCTAGCTTCCACACTTTAGAGACTTTAGCAGACGTATGTGGAAAAATATATAAAAAGCAGGAGGCAGCCCTGCAAAAGTCTATGAACAGTGTGCCAAGAGAAGGCACAAGTTTGCAGACACTGAAGCTGAGTACTCACCCAGTGCCCACATACTGGGTAAGGTCCTGGGTCAAATGCTGAAAATGATCAACTTTTCCCTGCTTTCTAGGAGCTCAGAGTATTCAAGTAGAGATGAAAGAAAGTAATAAACATATATATGTCAAATAGAAGAGCAATTGCTGTAATGAAAACCAAACAGGGTGCTGCAAGAGGGTGAGCTGAGAACCACTAGTTAGTTGGACCTGAAAGGAGTCACTGAGGTGGCGTTTATGCTGAAATCAGAATGAGTAACAGGAGCCAGTCCTGCACAAGTCTGTGAGCAATGTCCCAAGAGAAGGCACAATTTTGCAGAACCTGAGGCTGAAGTGAGTTTGGCTTGAAAGGAGTTTTAAAAGGAGGCCAGTGTAGATGGAGGAGACTTGGAAGGAGAAGTGGGGCAGGATAGAAGAGTGGAGGGACAGATCCTAGGGTTTGACAGATTATATTAATTATCCATTATTATGTGACAAGACTACCACCAAATTTAGTGGCTTACAAAAACTAATGCTTGTTATTTCACAGTTTCTGTGAACAAAGAATTCAGGCAAAGCTAAGCTGTGTGATTTTGCTGCAATATCTCTCCCAGACTGAAGAGTAGTCCCAAAAAAGCCTTGATTTGGGAAGAATCTGCCTTCAAAATCACTCATGTGTCATTGGCATTTTGGGCTGAGGGCTTCAATTCCTTTCTGTCTGTTACCTGGGCCTCCCTCAGTTTCTTGCAATATGGGTTTCTGCACCTCATAGCCTATTTCCCTAGAATGAGGTATAAGAGAAAGGTAGAGAAGATAGATAGATAGATAGATAGATAGATAGATAGATAGATAGATAGATAGATAGATAGATGATAGTGCACAAAAGAGAGAACTAGTAAGAGAGAAATCACAAGGATTTTGTTTATCAATCTTGGAAAAGATATATCATCAATTTGACCATAATCTATTGATAAGAAGAGAGTCAATAAGTCCAAGAGGAAGAGATTAGACAAGAACATGTCACATAATAATGGATAACTAATATAATCTACCAGGAACCAGGATCTGTCCCTCCACTCTTCCATCCTACCCCACCTCTCCTCCCAAGTTCCCTCCATCTACACTGGCCTCATTTCTAACCTCCTTTCAAGCCAAACTCACTTCAGCCTCAAGATCTGCAAAATTGTGCCTTCTTTTAGAACACTGTTTACAGACTTGTGCAGGACTGGCTCCTGTTACTCATTCTGATTGCAGCATAAATGCCACCTCAGTGACTCCTTTCAGGCTCACCAAACTAGTGGCTCTCAGATCCCCTTCTTGCAGCACCCTATTTTGTTTTCATTACAACAATTGCTCTTCTATTTACATGTGTATGTTTATTACTTTCTTCCATCTTTACCTGCATACTTTGAGCTCCTGGAAAGCAGGGAAAAGTTGATCATTTTCAGCACTTGACCCAGGCCTAACCTACTATGTGGCACTGGGTGAGTACTCAGGGCAGAATTGCTACCTGAATAAATGAGATGGTCACTGGGTACATCTACCAGACTCACAAAAGTTTAGATCTCATAAATTAATGCCAAACTCCCAACAAAATTAAAAATCAGTAAGGTTTATCTGACAATAGAAGCTAAAAACAGCTACAGAATGGGAAAACGTATTGACAATGTTATCACCTAGAAAGTAATAGTATCCAGAGTGGTTAGAAAATAAAATATTTATGAATGCAAAACCAAAAATAAAGTGACCAATAAATATAGGCAAAATGAATATGACCAGACAATTCACACATTTGTAAAATGATTTTGTAAATCATGTGGTAATTAATTTTATAAACTGCATCATAAACTATAAATGAAATGCAAATAACCAATACAGTTTCACATATGTAAAATTCCTTAAATCAAACTACCCAGTGGGACCATGATATGTAAAAATGGAGACTCTTGACTTCTGAACAACCAGCAAGATGGTGGCAGTGTAAACAGCTCCTAGAATCAGCTCCTGCTATGGGGTTGTTGTTGATCACTCAGAGCTATCTAGAGCATTTGTTTGCAGGCTCCAGAAGACCAGAAGTGCATCTTACATCATCCTTGAAAGAATGGAAGGAGGAGAATGCCCACCTGCATAGAAGATTCATAAGTAGGGCATTTCATGTCCATCCTCTACCAGAGGCACAAGCCACACCAGGAGCTGTTCCATGGCTGGAATTGGCAGCTCCACTTCCCAAAAACAGGGGAGGAAGAGATGGTTTGTCACCAACTTCAGCTACTGATTAGTAAATTCAGTAGGCTAAAGTATAATCATAAGAACAGCTTAAGTTTGAACCTGTCCAGGTCATAAGAAGGCTGGTAGCCAACATTTTCACTCTGTCACTGGCAAAAGGGGAAGTGCAGCTGACTGAAAATCACAGAGCTGGTAGGGAATGGCTTCTTTCCATCCAGATCAGATTGCCACTCTAGCTTAAGCCCCAGGTCTATTTTGGGAAGGGAGGAAGCTGAGGGGAGCTGTGCCAGCCTCTCTGGGAAATTACAGGCCATGCCACAGAGGTCAGTGATCATCTTAATTTGGCAGTGCTGGTACATTTAGCTGGCACAGACTGAATAATCAGAAGTCTACCAGGGCTACTGCAGTCATCTTGGACCTGCACTGCATAGATTCCTGCCCACACTTGCAGCTCCATCCTGGTGCCAGGAAGGAGGGAAAGGGACATGAATCTTCATCAGTCTCTCTGTGCAACTGCAGTCTAAGCCTGCATGAGTTGGATTATATCACACAACTGTGGCTCTGTACTCATGCCTGGCAAAGGAGAAAGTTGGGAGAAGCTTCATCGGTCCTTGGAGCAATGAGGGCAGCTTGAGCCTCCACAGCTTATAGCACCAACTGCATCCTTGGTTCCTACTACACAACCAGCAAGGGAAAAAGGGCAGGAAGCCCTAAACTAAAGAGAAAAACTGCACCCAGAAAATATACTCTAGTAAGCCAGATGCCAAGACACCAATAAAAAATTGCAATCTACACAAAGAAACAGGAAGATGTGGCCCAGTTAAAGGAACAAGATAAGCCTCCAGATGACATACAGAGTTGAGACAACTATTCATAGATGTTCAAACAAACTCCTTAATAAATTCAATGAGATTCCTTAAGAAATTAAGGATATTAAGATCACACAGAATGAGCATGAAGAAGAATTTGAAAGGATACATAAAAAAATAGAAGACATTAGGGGAATGAAAGATGCAATAAATGAAATTAAAAAGACACTGGAATCATACAATAGCCGATTTGAGAAGACAGATGAAAAGATTGGTGAGCTTGAAGAAATGGCCTCTGAAAGAGAACATAGAAAAGAACAGATGAAGAAAATATTGGGAAAAGTTGAATAAGGTCTCAGGGAACTAAAAGACAGCAAAAGATGTGCAAAAATACATGTCATGCATGTCCCAGAAGGAGAAGAGAAGTTAAAAGGGGCAGAAAGAATACTTGAAGAAATAATGGAAGAAAATTTCCCAACCCTATCGAAGGACACAGATATCCATGTCCAAGAAGCATGGAATAGTTCCATCTGAAAAAATATGAATAGACAAACTCCAAGACATACTAATCAGAATATAAAATGCCAGAGACAAAGAGAGAATTCTGAGAGCAGCAAAAGAAAAGCAATACATAACATACAAGAGATACCCAATAAGATTAAGTGCTGATTTCTCACCAGAAACCATGGGGGCAATAAGACAGTGCTTTGACATATTTAAGATACTGCAAGAGAAAAAGCTACAGCCAAGAATCTTATATACAGCAAGATTGTTTTAAAAAATGAGGATGGGTTTAGAATATTCACAGATAAACAGAAACTTTCAGAGTTTTTAACCAAGAGACATGCTTTGCAGGAAATACTAAAGGGTGTACTACAGCCTGAAAAGAAAAGACAGGAGAGACAGGCCTGGAAGAGAGTCTAGAAATGAAGATTATATCCATAAAAGTAGCTAAATGTGTGAAAAGAGTGGTGAAAATAAAATATGACAGATAAAACCCAAATATTCAGGAATAAACTTAACCAATGATGCAAAGCACTGGTATTCAGAAAACTGCAACTCATTGTTAAAAGAAATTTTAAAAATCCCTAAATAATTTGAAGAACATTCCATGCTCACAGATTGGAACAATAAATATTATTAAGATGTCAATTCTACTTGAATTGATGTACAGATTCAATACAGTCCCGATATAAGTGACACCAGCATTTTTTTAAAAATGGAAAACAAAATTATCATAATTATTTGGAAGGGCAAGGGGTCCTGAAAGGCTAGAAACATAAAGGTAAAGCAAAGCTAAAGGACTCTCATTTCTGGACTTTATGCCGTATTACCTAGCTACAGTAGTAAAAAGAGCATAGTACTAACCTAAAGACAGACACGTAGACTGATGGAACTGAATTGATGGTTAAAAAACAGACCCTCACATCTATGGTCAAGTGACTTTTCACTAGCCTGTCAAACCCACCTAACTTGGGCAGAACAGTCCATTCAAAAATGGTGCTAAGGAAACTGGATATCCATAGCAAAAGAAAGAAAGTGGACCATTATCTCACACCTAATACAAAAATTAAGTCAAAATGAATGAAAAACCTAAATATAAAACAAGAACCATAAATCTTCTGGAAGAAAATGTAGGAAAATATCTTCAAGACCTGGTGGTAGATGGTGGATTCTTAAAAGAGATAAGAGGAGGACTTGAGATGGTCTACTGACATTTAACATATGTAGAAGTTTTAATTAGATTTACTGTAAAAGTGTGGAAATGTAAAGAGTTGATAGTAACAAATTATAATGAGTAACAGCTGGTTTATAAATGGGAATGTGACTGAAAGTGGTAGTCTAAGGGTGTAAATGTCAATTGACAGAAAGCTAGAGAATAATCTAGGGACTGAATAGCACAGTAAACCCAGAGGTAGATGAGAATTGTGGTTGATGGTACAGATGCAAGAGTGTCCTTTTTGAGCTAGAGCAGATGTACCTCACTATTGCAGGGTGGTGGGACTGTGGAGAAGCATAGGAAAATACAATTAGAATGATCTATCAACTGTGGTTAACAGTAATAATGTAATATTTTTCTTTCCATGCCAAAGATGTACTGTGTTGATAATGGGAGACTTTGGAAAATGTGTGCCAAATGTTCATTGAGGACCTAGTAATTATAGGATGATATTTTCTCATAATCTCTAACAAATGTTCCACCACAGGGTGTTGTGTTGATGGAGGAGTGTTGTTTGGGAAATCTGCACATGTGCATGAATGTTTTGTAAGTTTACAACTTCTGTCATGAAAATATATTTAAAAAACAATAAGAGGGTGAGTTGGGAGAAAAGTACACCAAATGTATATTAAGGACTATAGTTAGTAGTAAGATTTTGACAATATTCTTCCATAATTTGTAACAAATGTCTCACAACAATGCAAGGTGTTGGTGGAGGATTGAGGTATAGGACCCCTGTATGATGTTATGAATGTTTGCTTTGTAAGTTCACATTTACTATACACTCATTGTTTATGTATATTCATGTATAAATGATACAAAAAATGATAATAATAATAGGGTGGTTTGGGGGAAATATACTTTGGTTAGTAGTAATATTTTGAGTATTCTCTTTAATCATTAGTTTAAAATGTTTAACAACAATGCAAGGTATTGGTGGTAGGGTGAGGTATGAGAGCCGTGTATGATGTTATGTATGTTAAGTTCACAACTATTGCTATACACTCTTTGTTTATGTATGTTTATGTTTGAGTGATATATTTCAATAATTTTTTTTTAAAAAAGGAGTCTCCTCCATTGTCAGTGGGGGTGCTCTTTGTCTAACCACTTAGACAAATGGTCTCTTGGATGACATTTGAAAATATCCCAAAGCAATGATACAGCACTTCCATTCTTCATCTTCTCTTCATATCAATAAGTATATGTCCCCCAAAATATCCACAACACTATAACTAATGGAAGGCAAAAGCTGGAAAGAACACTAATGTCAATCAAAAGGAAAAGGGATTGAAAAAGAAATCCACATATAATGCAAATCAGTGGTAAACAGCAGTGAAACTGAATGAACGAAGCTAGAGTATATGTGCCCAAATGGAGTCTTTCAATGAATTATTTGAGTCAAAAGGCAAGGTGCAGAAAGATACAGACAGTATATTGACATATGCACACTTTTTGTGAACATATATAAAATCTATATTGCTCAAGTACACACAGGTTGCTACTGAAATTTTGTACCTGATTGGAAATGGCAAAAAGATGAAAGGTGATTGGATTCACTTGATTTGATTAGATAGAGTGTCCAAACCCGAGGTTTGATCACCATAAATGACTTTCTGGGATGGAAACATCCCTCACATACCCTACCTCACTGATTGGGAAGGTTCATTGCTTCCAACAAAGTTTGTCCCGCATTCACCAACCTGAGATCTGCTGGTAGACAGCACTGTCACAGGTGGATTTCTGGTTAGCTTCCAATTTGGACCTCTGTTTATCCCTCAGAGATATACTATGGTGGGAGAAAGATGTAGCAGTGTGGCTTTAGTTGTTGGAATAAGGAGTATTTAATATATGAGTATTTATTTGGATATTGATACAAAAATTATGTGATTCTAAATGCTAAGTAAAATATGAAGGTTCAAATTTCCAAAGAAATTTAGGTGGGACTATAAATGAGTAGTAATGGAAGACTGGTTTTGCCAAAGGCATTTAAAGAATAAATAATTGATTTATTCACTCTCTGTTCAAATATATTCATATCACATTCATTAGAAACTAATGAAAAAATAGGGTGCTGAGGGTAAAGCAGTAATTATAGCAATATATACCTCCTACTGTGAAGTTCCCAATCTAATGGCAGAGAAAAGAATTATTCAATGTTAATTGGTTATTGGGAAATGCCTTCTCTCATGCCAAATGCACCACTTGAATTTTGAGGAGAAAAACATACTTTAATCTAGGTTTACAATTATGGCTGCCACAAGATTATAAGTAGCTTCTCAGAGTCTCCTATTCCTTGTACCTCTGGATTAAGGCTGTCTGTCTTTTTCTTAATACTATCTATTGAGATAGATTTTCACAGAGTGAAAAAGCAGGTGCTCAAATGTGTTAATATAAATTCACTATAAGTTGAATGTCTTGATTAACCCGGGATCCTATTCAAAAGGAAGGTAATCATGGCAGAGGGTGGTCAATGTCTCAGAAACAGTCATCAATTTGTGAGAAGAAAAATTTCCCATTCCATTTGGGAAAGAAGTTGCACAAGGGACTTTTTCTGTATCTACATGAAATTTTTTCTTTTCTTGTGCTTTGTGAAATCCAACAATACCTGAGGATGTTGCACATGAATCCCCATGGAGATTAGGCATTTGGCAGATCTGTTGGGGCATTACACTCAACTTCAGTTCCACAGACTCCATAAGATGAGACCATGAAGACATGATTGAAGTGACCAGTGGGGTAAGGGATTACCCATCCAGAGGCAGATGCCAGTGTAAGTGGAGGCTTGGCCCTCTCAGGAACCAAGGGTGCTGCATGGACCACAGAGAGTGAGTTGGAACATGGAAAGATCTCTGTCTGTAACCCATGGTTCTCTGCCCATCCAAGACTGTGCTGGCTTATGATGCACCAGGCAGACATGATTCAGAGGCTCTGAGGGGCAACATCCTTCCTTATTGTCCTGTCCATCCAGGTGATTTTCCCATAATGAAGATGTCCATGAATTTCCTTTACCCCCTTAATGGCCCAACCCTCTGTTTTGTTTCCTTTGCAATGCCACAACTGTTTCTATCCCAAGATTAACATTGCCCTATTTAGAAACCAGCCAATCATGGTAGAGTAGCTCTGGTCAGTAGCTGACCACAAAAATTAGTTAACCATGCAATGGGATTTTCCTATTCCTAGTGCACACTCAGTTTACTAATAGAATGAACTTCACAGAATTTAGTTGATTATAATAGCAATTTGTATGCCTCTGGGTGGCATTTAGATGCCATTTTCTCTACATGCATGATGTTGACCAAACATGTAGCATTTCCTGTTAAACATGTAATGTTATAGAGCATACACAAGCTCCAGTGCCTCTCAACTGTCAGCCTCCTTAATGCAATCCTTAACTCCTCCTCTACACTCTACTTTCTGCTACTGTACTTTGTGTTGGGGAGGCAGATCTGAGGCATCCAATCTCCTGTCCTCCATTGATTTAATAAACCTCTTTCCTTGAGAGACCAAACTCAGTGTTGTAGTCAATTCTCTGAGCCTGGCATGGACCCAGAGGATCTGTGAGGGGATCCCCTAGAGCTTGGCAACACTGTTGGGCCCTTATGAGCTCTGAAAGTACTGCTGCCTTGTGGACTCATTGGCCCCCAAGGTGGGGCATCCCTCAGCTCAGCTCAGTGTCTGCAGGAGCACCTTGTCTTCAAAAGCTGTTATCAGGATTCCTCTGCTTCTGGCATTGAGAATCTTGGAAGCAGCCCTTCAGGAAGGGAACTGGCAGCACACAAGATCCCTGTAGCCTCAGTGAGTACTGATATTCTTATAAAATTATTAGTTGTTCTCTAGAGTGAAGGTTTAAATGTGCTGAAGCTGTAAGTGCCTAGACAGCACATGGTCCTTGGTTTTGGTTAAGTTCAGAACTGGGTGGGCCTGGGATTGTAGGTTAGAGTTCTATACCAGAATCCATCACCTAGGTATAGGAGACCTCCCACTGGTATCCTGGTTGAGTACTAAAATTCTGATCAATAAATTTAAAGTATAACTCACCCAAGTACTGACAGGGGGTCGCAATGGGCAATAAACAGAGCTCTAGCATGAAAGAGAAGTGTGATCCTCTAGATTGAATCTTAAAACATTTTGAACAATTTGATTATGATCCTCCATGACTAAAAAGAGAATGACATTTCTGAGTAAAAGTGCATGGCTATATATAAATTAGAGCATGGCCAGGAATGGCCACCAAAGTGATCTCTTGAATTCAATCCTATTTTGCACCTAGAAATATTTTATAAAAGACTTAGAAAATGCGATGAAATATCATATGTTCAATTTTTTGGGCATAATGTGATATTAGCAAGTCACAGGCCTAATATAATCTGCTAACAAAGCAAAGAGAAGAAACTACTCCCTGATTCCAACACCTCAGACAAAGTGCTGGACTTGTTCCTTGTTCCTACTGCTCTTCCAGCACATTAAGAAGGAGGACAAGAAGAGGGTGAGGATGATTCTGAACTGCTCTTCTTATGTCCCCCAGAAATGGCTTCCCCACCTCTGATTCAGAGTGGTATCCAATTTGGCCAGGGAGACCTCCCACAGCTGGGCAATTCTAACTAAGGAGGGTGCCAGCTGGGACTGGTAATCAAGCTGTCCAAGAGGTTACTTGTTTGTACACATTTCACTCTCCATTTCAGACTTGTAAAATTGGAATAATTGATTCCCAAGTTACAAGGAAGATCCCACGAAAATGGAAAATATATTCAATTCTTATTGCAATTCATATTCCTAGTTGGGTGGACATACAGGCCTTATTGAGAGTGATGTTAATTTTGGAAAAAAGGAGAATAGTGCGAGAAAAGACTGTGACCAATATAATGACCTGGAAGATGGAGGATTAGAGAGGAATTGAGATCATTTCTCTCCCAGAATAATAGCTAAAGGTCAAGCGGACACTGGAAGGCTTTTCTGCGGCAAGGATATAGGGAAGGCTAGACAATACCCAGAAGAGAGAGAAGTGAAGGAAAGGAGTCTTGACTGGCTGGAAAAATCCCATGAATAAAGCAGCAGCAGTAGCTGCTGGTGCCCATTACCCCACCCTCAGATCAAAGAGCAGGGTGTTCTCTGGCTCCTGGAAGGTGACTGCAGACTGAGGGGGTTGCAGGGACCCTTTTCCCAAGACAGATGAGAGAGAGGGACACAGCCTACAGCAAATTCAGATTTTGGCTAGTTAATTTCCTTTACTGCATTGAAGGAATCACACTTCCAGGCTGGGTGTGGCCATGATATTGTTTGCCCTAAGAGCCCACAGGGATTGAAAGATAATTTGCTTTCTTAAACATCATCCTTCTTGCCTGGGCTTGCTCTTGAGGTCACAGAGTAAGTGAGAGTGTGGCCAGCCAAGGAAGGAGAACAGCTTCTGAAAGTTTATTTGTGAAGCTTGGCCCACCCTGAGGACACTTCTGTTCCACCCATGGAGTTACAGTGAATGCATTCCCTCCTAGAATCTGGAGTCAGAGCTGACGTCTGCCAAAGATCATCATCTGCTTGCATATCAGAAAAATGCATGAAAAGAAGGGAAATATATACATACATACATAAAAAGACAATCAAATGCCCTTAATGTCTCCTTCCCCAAGGCCCTTGAAAACTAACCTGTACCTCATTACTGGGTACTTAGCTCTTTGAGTAGTTGAACAGGGACAATCTTTAACACACAGAACATGTAGAACCAAGAATCAAAGAAAAATGGTAGCACATAGCTACTTAACAGTAAATCCCTTGGCAAGAGGGAGAAGCTGAACATCAGAGTAAACTCAGCATCATGATCTCAGCACCAAGACATCAGCAAAAATTAAAAGCCATAAGAAGAAAAAAATTTATGACTAAGGCAAAGGAACAAATCAGAGTCCCAGGTGAGACACAAGACTTGAAGAAACTAATGAATGAGGTTCGTACAGATCTCCTAAATCAAACCATTGAGTTGCAAGACAACATGGCTAAATAAATAAAAGACATTAAGAAGATACTGGGTAAGCTCCAATTGGTTGCTCTTCCCACATATCCCACTGTTCACTGTGGCATTAGCTGTTCAGTAAGTGCTGATCTGGGCTGTAAAAACCTGGCTGGCTAACTATGCCTGGCCACCCTAGTCTTCAGCAGCCATCACACTGATCAAGCAGCAGCAGCCATCAACACTGAGGCAAGACCCTTCAGCAGCAAAAAGATTACAACTCAATGAAGGCTCAGATGATGGTTAACATTTTTAGCAATAAATTAAAAAAAATTAATGTATATATATATATATATTTTTTTTTTTAAGAAAAGGTATTTAGATTGCATAAATATTACCTAAAAATAGAGGGGATTCCCATATACCCCGCTCCCCACACTTCCCACATTTTCCCACAACAACAACATCTTTCATCAGTGTGGCACATTCATTACAATGGATGAAAACATTTTAGAGCATTGCTACTAACCATGGACCATGTTTACACTGTAGTTTACACTCTCTTCCACAGAATTCTGCAGGTTATGGCAAGACATGTAATGGCCCATATTTGTCATCACAATGTCATTCAGGAAATCTCCCAAGTCCCCCAAATGCCACCATATTTCACCTGTATTCCCCTATCCCTGTTCTCAGAACCTCCAGTGGCCACTGCCTCCACATGAATAATACAGTTTCTTCCATTGCCAGAATCACAAGTTTATAGTAGAACACCAGCAAGTCTACTTTAGTCCATAGTTCATTCCACAATCTTGAGGGTTATGGGATGGTGTTGCCCACTCCACCTCTAATAATTAAGATTGAGATGAAAATCTGGCTTTGAAATCTTCATTGACGACTACACCCTTTCAATCCTGAATCTGGTATAATGTTCTTATTGACTTATGACTCTATTAAAAATGTTTTATTTAAGTAGCTATGGTATTTGGTAAAACCATTGAGTTTTAATAAGAACTTTTGCAAATATCCACTATACTTACTTTGGGGTATATAAAAGTTTTAACACTTTAAACCTCATTAGCTAATCTGTTTCAAATTTTATATTTATCACCTTTATCATCTCTATTAGAGAATATGCTTTGGATTGCTAAAATGAGTTAAAGTATTGGACACCATCTATTTTAAAAGAAGCATTTACAAATTATTTTCTTTCTTCCTCTTCTAGTAATGATGATTTTTTAAAATCTTTTTGTGTCATATGCTTTTGCCAACCTACCATTCCAGTGGCATGAAGTTTCTTATACAGGCAGCTTTAGGGTTTCTGAAATATTTCTGATACAAGTACTTCACACAAGGCTGAATTCTTACATTTTGTTCTAAATATTGGATTAGCAAGAACAAAAAAGGTAAAATGTTATTCAATATGAAAAACCTCTTAATAAATTAAAAATACCTCAAAAGTAAAAAAAAAAAAAAAGAAGATAGCACAAAGAAAAATTTTAAATCTTGTATAGAAAAATAACAGAGCTTATGGGAATGAAAGACAAAATAAGTGAGATTAAAAATACCATAGAGGCATACAACAACAGATTGGAAATCATAGCAGAAAGAATCAGGACAGAACAGCTAAAATTTTAAAGATAGAAGAACAGAGAGAGAGAATGAAAAAAATTGAGCATGTGCTCACAGAGTTGAATGATAACATGAAGTGCACCAACATACTCTTATGGGAGTTCCAGAAGGAAAAGAAAAGGGAAAAGAGGCAGAAAGAGCATTTTAGGAAATAATGGTCAAACTTTTCCCAACTCTCATGAAAGACATGAATATATGTGTCGAGGAAGCAGAGCAACCTCCAATTAGAAAAAATCCAAGTAGACTTACTGCAAGACATATAATATTCAGAATGCCAAATGCCAAGGATAAAGTGAAAATTCTGAAAGCAGCAAGGTAGAAGTGAAACATCACATACAAAGGATGTCCATTAAGACTTAGCACAGATTTTTCTTCAGAAACCATGGAGGCAAGAAGGAAGTTATATGACATAATTACAGTAGTATAAGAGAAAAACTGACAACCCAGAATTGTTTCTCTAGCAAAACTATCCTTCAAATATGATGGCAAGTGTAATATAGTCACAGATAAACAGATACTAAGACAGTTTAGAAATAAGAATCAAGATCTTCTGAAAACACATAAGGGAGTTTTGCAGCCAGGAAAAATAAAAAGTTTAAAAAATTAAAAATAAAAAAAACAGAGAAAGAAACTTGGAGGAGAGTGTAGAAGTAAAGAGTATCAGAATAGCTAACCATAAGGGTAAAAAGATAGACAAAAATAAGATATGACATATGAAAGCCAAAGGATAAAACGGTTTAAGTAACTGATGCCTTTGCAATAACATTGAATGTTAACAGATTAAATTCCCCAACCAAAAGTCATAGGCTAACAGAATGGATAAGAAAGCATGAGTAATCTATATGCTGCCTGCAGGAGACTCAAATTAGATCCAAGGATAAAAATAGTCTGAAATTAAAATATTGGGAATAGATATTTCATCAAAATAGTAACCAAAAGAGAGCAGTAGCACCTATACAGGTGTCAGACAAAACAGACTTTAAATGCAAAAAAGCGATAAAAGGTGCAGTAGAACATTATATATTAATAAAATGCAAAGTGCACCATGAAGGAGTAACAGTCATAAATATCTATGCACCTAACCAGGATGCCCCAAAATACATGAGGAAAACTGTAGAGAAATATTTGTCTTTACAATAATAGTTGGAGATTTCAACATGCCACTCAAATCAATAAATAGTACCACTAAACAGAAGATCAACAAGGAAACAGAGAATTGAACAATATGATAAATGAGCTGGATCTGACAAACATATAGAGAACATTGCACCACAAATCAGCAGGTTATACATTCTTCTCAAGTGCTCAGGGATCTTTCTCCAGATAAAATACATGTTGGGCCATAAAACAGCTGTCAATAAATTTGAGAACATTGAAATTAAACAAAGCACCTTCTCTGATTATAATGGAATGGAGCTGGAAATCAATAATAGGCAGGAAATGGGAAAAGTCACAAGTAAAAGAAGGCTAAACAGAAAACTCCTAATCAGTGGGTCAAAGAATAAATTGCAAGTGAAATTAGTAGATATCTCAAGATGAATGAAAACATGAACAAAAATTTACAGCAAAAGTAGTGTTCAGAGGGAAATTTATAGTCTTAAATGTCTATATTAAAAGGGAAGAAAGCTAAAATTAAAGTCATAACTGAACATTGGAGAAAATAGAAAAAGAAGAGTAAACTAATCCCAAAGCAAGCAGAAAGAAAAATAGCAATGATTTAGAGTAGAAAGAAATGAAATTGAGAACAAAACTGAAATAGAGAAAATTTAAAAAATGAAAAAACTGGATCTTTGAGAAGATCAATAATATTGACAAACACTTAACTAGAAAATAAAGAAAAAAGGAGAGAATATACAAATAAATAAAATCAGAAATGAGAGGGGGACATTATGACCAAACCCACAGAAATAAAAAGGATCATAAGAGGATATGAGTAGCTGTATGCCAACAAATTAGGCAATCTAGATGAAATGGTCTAAATCCTAGAAAAGAACAAACAACCTCTATTGACTCTACAAGAAATCCAAAATAGAAAAGTGGAAGTAAATCTCTAATTATTTGCAAATGACATGATCTTATATTTTGAAAATTCAAAAATATCTACAACAAATTATCAGAGCTAATAAATGAATTCAGCATAATGGCAGGATAAAATATCAACATGAAAAATCATTAGCCTTTCTATGCACTAGTAATGAGCAAGATGAGGAAGAAATCAAGAAAAAATTCCATGTACAATAGCAACTAAAAGACTCAAATAACTGGGAATTAAATTAACCAGGAATGTAAAGGATCTGTATTCAGAAAACTATGAAACACTGCTAAAAGAAATCAGAGAGGACCTAAACAAATGTAGGGACATTCCATGTTCATGTATTGGAAGAGTAAACATCATGAAGATGTCAATCCTACCCAAACTGATTTCTAGATTCAATGCAATACCAATCAAAATTCAAACAGCCTACTTTACAGAAATGGAAAAAGAAATTGCCAAATTTATTTGGAAAGGAAATGTGTCACAAATAGCCAAAAACATCCTAAAAAATGATGGAGATATTTCACTTCCTGACCTTAAATTGTATTATAAAGCTACTGTGGTCAAAACAGCATGGTATTGGCATAAGGATAGATACATTGATCAATAAATTTGAAGTGAGAGTTCATAAATAAACCCTCAACTCTATGGTCAAGTGATTTTTGATAAGTCTAATAAGTCCACCTTTCTTGAACAGAACAATCTCTTCAACAAATGGTGCTGGGAGAAATGGATATCAATTACCAATGGATTACAGAAGACCCCTATCTCACTCCATATACAAGAATCAACTCAAAATTGGTCCAACACCTACATAAAAGCCAGGACCATAAAATGCCTAGAAGATAATGTAGGAAAACATCTACAAAACCGTGTAGTAGGTGAGCGTCTCTTACACCTTACATGCAAAGCACAAACAACAAAATAAAAAATAGATAACTGGGACCTCTTCAAAATTAAATATTTCTTCATCTCAAAGGACTTTGTAAAGAGGGTAAAAAGGCAGCCTACTCAATGGGGGAAAATACTTGGAAATTACACAACCAATAAGGGTCTAATATCCCTGATATATAAAGAGATCCTACAATTCAATAATAAAAGACAAAGACCTGATTTTAGAAATGGGCAAAAGACCTGAAGAGACATTTTTCTAAAGAAATACAAATGGTTAAAAACCACATGAAAAAATTATCAACATAATTGGTGAGTAAAGAAATGCAAATCAAAACTACAATGAGATATCATTTCACACCTACTAGAATGACCACTATTAACAAAACAGAAAATTACAAATGTTGGAAAGAATGTGGAGATATAGGAATGCTTATACACTCATGTTGGGAATATAGAATGGTACAGCCACTGTGGAAGTCTGGTGGTTCTTAAGGAATTTGTATATAGATATGCAATGTGACACAGCAATACCACTATTACTATGTATATATACAGAAGAACTGAGAGCATTGGCACAAAGAAACATATGAACACCAATGTTCATAAGGATTTTATTCACAATTGTCCAAAGATGGAAACAGCCCAGATGTCCATCAAGTGACAAATGGATAAACAAACTGTGGTAGGGACACATTTTGGAATATTATATACCTGCAAGAAGAAATGAAGTCATGAAGCATATGACAATGTGTATGAACTCAGAGGACATTAAGTGGAGTGAAGAAAGCCAGGCACAAAAGGATAAACATTATATGCTTTTGCTATTATGAAATAAATATAATGAGCAAACTAATGGAGTCAATAGCTAGAATGTAAGTCACCAGAGAATAGAATGTGGTTAGAGAAAGGAAAGCTGGGGTTTAGGCTGTGCAGAATTGGTAAAAAAAAAAAAAAAAAAGGTTTATTGTGAATGTTTGGAAATTAAAAGAAATGGTGAAAGCACATCAGAGGATTTGTAATTAGTAGCACTAAAATATGGGTAGAAGAGTGGTTTGTTTTTATTGTTTTTTTTTTTCTTTTTTGGAGAAATTAAAATACTCTAATATTGATGGGAGTGATGAATGCACAATTCTGTGATTAAAACATATGCCATTGATTGTTCATTTTAGGTAAATTCTATGATTTATGAACAAAAAATAGAATAGGATGGGTTGGGAAAAAAACACACCAAATGTAAGCTATGGACTATAGTTAGTAGTTTTACATTGATGATGCTCTTTCATAATCTGTTACAAATGTTTCACAACAATGCAAGATATAAGTGGTGGGGTGAGATATTGGAGCTCTGTATGATATTATACATGTATTTTTTTATACACTTATTGTTTATGTATATTTATTTCTGAGTGATAGACTTCAAATATATATGTAAAAGCTGACTCTCAGAGCAAAAATAATCCAAATAATTTGGTACCTGTTCCAGGAGACTAAGCAGTGCCTGAGTTGAGCTAAATTGGAATCCAAATGAGCAGTCAGACAGGACCAAATTGAATCATTTAGCTTATATTATTGCAAGTCTTGGAAAAAGAGTGCCCAATCAAAGTAACTTTAATAATATCAGCAAATAGTTCAAGACCCAGACGGAAACCAGCCTGCCTATTTAGATCAAGAGCTCAAGGCCTAAAGGCAGTACACTGATTTACACCCAGAGGACCCCAATAAGCTGTTCACTATTAATTATATTTATTGTGCTCCTGATATAAGAAGAAAACTCCAGAAATTAGAAGGGGAATTGGACATGCCTATGCCACAATTAGTAGAGATTGTCTTTTAGGTTTTTTACAACTCAGAGTCCATCCATAAGAAGCAGCAAAAGAAACATGTTGCTTACAAACTCAACCTCATAGGAGCAGCTATCAGCAAGAATGCCAGAGGCTCACAGAACCTGAGATGAGGGAAAGCTTCCACGGGAAGCTCAGTGAAAAGTAAGAACCCCAGGGCCCTCCAGGAACACAATTAGGTTACCAGCACTGCACTTACTATAAAGAGGAGGAACACTGAATGCCTGAGTCTCCCTGGGAAGGGAGGGGCCTGGATATCCCATCTAGCATCCCAACACCCATAGGTAGCAGGGGATAAAGAAAGCAACCTGGAGTGATGGGGCCTGGGAGCATCTTCCACTGGTCAGGAAACCAAGCAGATCTCACACAATGAACTTCTGGTCTCATTTCAAGTGGGTAAGAATTTAGTTGACTTCTTGATGGACACTGGAACCACTTATTCAGTTTCAGACCACAGACTAATTAAAGAGACTAGTGAATCAATCCCTGTCTTTGATATTTGGAGGACTAAAAGTTTAAACAATTTTTAGAACCACTGCAATATCAGATTGGAGAGACTCATCTGACTCATTAGATTTCACTACATGCCTGAATGCCCAATTCTCTTTCTCAGCCAACACTATCCAATTTGGAAACTTCACTTTGATTTTCACCTAATGAAGTGAACATAGAGGTTCACGTCATAAAGATCTATGCCTTCCAAGCAGTCCAGCTGTATCTAGCTGGAGACACTGAGAAGTTTGAAGTGCCCAAAGAGATAAAACAGCAGGTTCCAGCAGAGGTATGGCATAATGGGTCTCCCAGAAAGGGCAGTTGATGCACAGGAATTCAAGGTAAGACTGGCCAAACACCACCCCACCACATCTAAAACAGTATCCACTCAGACAGGAGGTTAGAGTAAGCATCTCACCCTAATCAAGAAATATCTGAAGTGTGGACTAATTAGACCCTGCCAAACAGACATTAATATCCCTATCTTACCAGTGTCTAAACCAGGTACTCAGGGATGTAGATTTGTTCAAGGTTTTAGAGCTATTCATTGGATAATGGAGGATGTCTACCCAGTGGTGCCCAATCCCTACACACTCTTTGTTAATATTACTAACACATACACCAGATTCACAGCCTAGACTTAAAGATGCTTTCTTTTGCATCCTGCTAGAGAAGGAAGCACAGAGACTCTTTCCTTTGGAATTGGAAGATCCCCAAAATGGAATGAAGCAATGGGATTTTTAGACTGTGCTGCCATGGGTTTAAGAATTCTCTGATATTTTGGGGGATAGCCCTATCTTGGAATCTGCAGGTGGTGCAACTCCAGGAAGGACTCTTCCTTCAATATGTAGATGACAAAGCAAAACACAACAGGTCTCGGATGAGAACACAATAATAATTTTAAAGAGACAAGCAGAGAAAGGATATAAGTGTCAGACAAGAAGACCCAAGTTACACAACCTCATGTTAAATATTTTGGATTTAAATTCCCTGAGGGACAATGAGCCCTCCTGTCCAGTCAAAAGGAAGTCTTATATGTAGTATCAAAGCCTAAGAACAAAATGGAACTCATAGGGTTTCTAGACATGGCTGGTTACTCTAAGCTGTGGGTACCTAATTTTGGAGTTATAGCTAAGCCAGTATATGTAGCCCTTAAAGTAAGTGGAAAAAAGGTCCTGGTCTGTACATCATAATGTGCAGTTACTTTTAGAACCTTAAGCAAAAATTACTTACTGCCCCAGCTCTGGGTCTCCCAAACTCCAGAGAAGAAGTTCCACTCATATATGAAAGGCAAGGCATCAACCTGGGAGTTTTTGCTCAACCCTTTGGAGGAGCACCCAACTGAAAACATACATATAAAACAGCTAAACCCTGCATCTCAAGACTGACCTCCATGTTTGCACATAGCACAGCTATTTGTGAGCTTATTCTATAGACAGAAAAATTCACATTATGTTCTCCAGTTTGCACTTATACTCCTCATGATTTAATTACAATATTTAAAGAGAAAGGAGATCAATCCAGCATATCTGCTAGACAATCCAATTCTGACCTTAAAAACTATTGAAAAACAACCCTGCCACCTTGCTCCAAGAGTTTGAGATAGACCAGAGTGGAGAGTCCTCAAACATGACTGTGTACATCTCCTTAAGAAAATATTCCAGTTGACTGGGATTGACTGATGTAACTCTAAAAATCTCAGCTCTTAAATTATTTACTGATGAAAGTAGTTTTGTGGACCATAGGAAGCAATGAGCAAGGTATTCGATGATCACACTGGTAGAAACTGGAAGCAAGACCCCTGCCCTCTGGGATTTCAGCTCAGAGTGCTGAACTACTAGCCCTTGGAAGAGTCCTCCAGGTAAGTGCAGGACAAAGAGTGAACATTTATACAAACTCTAGATATGTCTTTGTAGTGGTACATAATCATGGAGCCATTTGGAAAAAGAGGGGTTTACTCAATGCTACTAATAAGGAGATAAAACCTGTTGATCTAATTCTAAAGTTGCTTGAGATTTTGAAGCTTGCCCAAGGAATTAGCAGACCTAATTGCAGAAGACACCAAACATCCAATAGCATGGAAACAAACAAAACTGTTTAGCTGATAAAGCCACTTAGCTGCAAGGAGACTAAAAACAACTCTTTTTTTGTTGTTGTTGTTCATAAAAATCAAGATTTTTCACAGTACATACCAATATTTGTAAAATGATATACAAATATATATGCATATATGTGTATTTTCTTAGATAAATGTTATTTTATATATATATATATTTTAAAGGTGCTTAGATTACCTAATTATTACTCAGAAATGACAAGGATTCCCATGTTCCCTGCCTCCCACACCTCCCACAACATCCCACACCAACATCCTTCATCAGTGTGGAACATCACCCATAATGGATATACAGATCCTGGGGCTTTGCCACCAAGCATAGACCGCATTTCACATCATAGACCACCTTCTCTCCCACACAGTTCTGCGTGGTATATGCTGATGTAAAATGGCCTACATCTGTTGCCACAATGCCACTCATGACAACCCCAAAGTCCCAAAAAACCCCTGTATTTCGACTGCCTCTCCCCTCCCTGGCCCAACAATGTCCAGTGGCCACTGTCTCCACCTCACTGTTACAATTTCATCCATTGCTTGAATCACAATATACGA
>JAQZBX010009138.1:0-15497 GCA_029593785.1 Cabassous unicinctus
CCCCACCTCTTCAGAATAAAATCTCCCCATCACCACTCTCACACATTCTGCAACACAGGTACATAAATGAAAGCATTTTCAAAAGAAATACACTTTCATCACCACTAGTGACCCCATGCCCATTAAAAAACTTAGATAATTCACCCACCCACATGAAAACCATCCACACACAAATAGTATCCACTATGAAGACACAAGATTTCATATTCCTTCTGCCCCTTTCTCTCTTTCTCCTCCTTCTAGGACTCCTATAAAGCATATATTGGTATGCTTGATGGTGCACTACAAGTCTCTTAGTCTCTATTTGTTCTTTTTTATTCTTTTTTCTTTCTGCTCCTCTGCCCAAATCATTTCAGTTGTCTTGTTTTTGAGATCAGTCATTCTTCTTTTCTTCTGCCACCTCCAATCTGCTATCGAAACCATCTATGGAATTTTTCATTTCAGTTATTATTGTCTTCTACTCTAGAAATTCTGTTGGTTCCTATTGATAATCTCAAAGAGATTCCCATATTTTTCATTCATTGTTTTCCTCATATCCTTTAGTTCTTTCTCCATGTTTTCCTTTCTCTCCTTGTGCATACTGAGAATCATTTTTTTTTTAAAAAAGCTCTACCTGGTAAGTTGGTCCTCTTCATTGATGGTTTGAAGGGGGCCCAGGTGGTCCTTGGCTGGGCTCCTTCACTCAGCACAGCATAATAGGCAGACACACCCAGCTAGGCTAGGAAGGAAAAGAGGGTTTATTTGCCCGTGGGAGACAAGAGATGTACAATCTCAAATCAGCCTCTCCAAACTGCAGAAATTCTAATAATTTATACCATCGAGATGCTAATGAATAATTGGTGTGGATCTGGTCACAGGTTCCTTCATTAAAAAACACTGAGGGGTTGTACATGGTGGGGTGGGTGCCAAACTGTTTCTGGGTTTCCTCTAGGTTCTTGACTATGTTACATAAAAGAATTTAAGAACATGCTGGTTTGGTTAGGCCAGTAGCTTTTTAAAGAAATGAGAGAAGAGAATAGAAATGGGAGAAAATAACAGATTATGGGTTCCCAGATACACTTACTTGCAGTCTGGTCCAGGCAGAGAAGGATAAGAAGGGATGAATTAGCCTCTATGCTTGCTTTTTAAACCATAAATTATTCTTCCCCTTGTTAATGTTTGGGGGAGGTGTCCCAGCTGTTTGCTGTTTTGATTGATTACCACACCCATCAATTCCCCCAGGGGGTGCCCAATGATAAAGACCCTTGAGAATAGCGAAGGCTTTTCCTTGACCCCAGACAAAATCTCGTTCCAAATGGAGGATTCTCACACAGTTCTTCCAGCAGCTTTCTGGTGGGGATCTTTCTTTCAGAGTATTTCCGTGTGGGATTCCATGGTCACGTGTTTCACAGCCATGTTTTTCTGCCAGTCATCTTCCCATTCCCTAAACTAGCCTGCCTCAAAACCAAGGTGATAATCATTATTAGAGATCAAGATTCTGGCAAAGGAAAGTACAGGTCAGTCACGATGTGTTCCATATGGATATCAAACAGGAGGGTGGAGGGGTTATACACAAAGGAGAGGCTAAGTTTTGTGTAACCATAAGCAGTTTAGAATGACCATCGTAATAGCAGGTCTAGGCTAAATCCAGCCAGTTTCAGCAATTTCAGATATTAAGCTTTTGCTATTTTTCATAATATAAAGGCATCTATATAATTCTTAACGCTTGGTTACAAAAGTTCAGTACAATGCCTCAATATTTAAGCTACATTGGGTTTTTCTATTACTACACATTTTTATCTTGTTCTTTTGGATGGGCCATCATCTTTCATTTCTTTGTTTGTCTTGTAATCTTTTGTTACACACTGTGCATTTTAAAGTGTTAACTCTGGGATTTAGTCCCGGAGCTGTCTGTTCCTTAAATTCCTAGTGATGTGACAGAGATGTCCTTGAATGCCAGGAGCTAATAAAAATAAACCAAAGCTAAAAGTACTTTTCACTGTCGTTGCAAATTGGCTCAGCTTTGATAGGTCATGTTCAGAGTTTGGCCTGCCTTTCAAGAAGATCAGCGTGAGGGAAATGCAAAGTGCAGGGTCTTCTTTCTTATTTGATCCTGCTTGGAACCAGGAAGCCTGCTTCTTTTCCTGGGCTGTGCATGCTAGAGGACTTAGGCATTCCCCAGTTGACAATTTACGGGAGTTCTAATGAACAGCCCCCTCTACTCCCTTTGAAATAGACTTTCACCTCCTTCTTGGTGCCCTCTTGAGTAGCTTAATGCAGGTAGTCCTTTACCCCCAGGCCATTTCAACTTAATTGTTTCTCACATTGTCCCAGCTGTCTGCAAGCTGCTTCTCTGCCCTCAGGACACATTTGGAGTGGGGGAGGTGAGCCCAAGCTAGTTCCCTGGCTCAGTCTATCAGACTTCTACCCAGTAGACGGGCACTGACATAAAAGCACCTGAGTATACACACAGTGGTTATTCTGCTCCCTCTGTTTTTGGACCAGGGCCCCCCAATGGGAGCACAAGCTCCTCCACTGCACACTGTGGAGTGGATGGGAGAGAGGCCAATAAGGGCAGCAGAAGCTTCTCCAATGGCTTTTTTGAAGCTGCGTTTTCTAGATTCAGCACTTGCCCAGTTAATGCTGCCCTTTAACTATTTTCCCTAGTTTTGAGGAAGGTTACGGTCTATGATTCCTCTGCTGCCTTTGCCAGAAAGAGGTTGGAACAATGGCCACCCTCAGAGCTGGGCCCCAGCAATCTGAAGTACTGATCAAAAGCAGTGTTCTGTGATGAGACCATACACCTCCAAGTTTGGAGGACGACGTCTTTATGTCCCATTCCGGCACCTGCAAGCTGTGCTGAGTACCCAAGCCCCAGTCCCCACTGCTGCCTGCCACAAGGCTGGGGGAAGCAGGATTGTAGCTGCTGCTGAAGGGTGAAACTTCTAGTCTTTAGTGCAATTTACCAGCCTCTTCCTCCTACTCCCTGAATGCTGCATAGTGTTCCACTAGATTCTGGAATTTGAAAATCGTTGATTCAGACAGTTCCTTCCAGTTCAATAGTCGTTTTGGTGGAGGGATTGATTCTTGGAGCTTCCTATTCTGCCATCTTCCCATAATCATGTATTCCTCTTGCTGTCACTTCCCTTTTAGAGTTTTTGACGGCCTTCCTTCATTATTTTTTTCCTTGCCTTATTGGCCATCATCAGAACAGATAATAACCCTTAATTATTTCCAGGTGTGCCACCACATCATCATTCTGTCATTTTCCAAAGATGTTCTTCCCAGGTCCTTTTGTCCTCCTTACTCTGGGTTGGTTGTTCTCTAGGTCAACTGAGCTGTGAACTTGGTTCTCTGAAAATTCCTTTTTAAAAATTAACAATCATGAAAATAAAATCAGATATGAGAAGGGGGCATTACCACTGATCCCACAGAAATAAGAGATCATAAGAGGATTTAATGAACAACTGACCCCTGCAGCAACCGGGAAGGGTACCCATACCCCACCCTGAAGATGTGCAGCCTGGATAAAACCCCTGGCTCTCTGCAGCTGACTGAGAGGGGAACAGACATCTTCTTCCCTGGGAAGAGGGAGGGTGCATCAAAGGGCAGAGAGGTTTCTTTCCAGTGAATTTAGCCAGCAGAGCCCATTTTGAATTTCAGTTCTGGCCAGACCAGAAACACTGACAAGCAGAGGCTGAAAGAAACATCTCCATGGAAGGGTTCACTAATGAGTGTCATCTGCTGGCCGGCCAGAAAAGTGCAAGGAGAAAAACTGCTTTTAGGTCTTAGTCCCAAATCCTAGGAGAAAATCTATGCCCCATTAGTGAGTCCCTGGCCCGATTTTGATAATGTAAGCTGGACAATTTTAAAGACTCAGAATAAGTTGAACAAAAAATCAAAGAAAAGCCACACACACACAAAAAAACCCCACTAGGCAAGAGAGAGAAATTGACCACCAGAGTAAATTCACATATTCAGATGCTTTAACATCAGCAAAAAATTACAAGCCATACTAGGAAACAGGAAGAGTTGGCCCAGCCAAAGGAACAAACCAAATATCCTGATGAGATACAGGATTTAAGACAGCTAATCAAGGATAATCACACAAATCTCCAAAATCAATTCAAAGAATTGAAGGAAAATTAACTAAAGAGATAAAGGATATTAAGAAGACACTGGGTGAGAATAAAGAAGAATTTGAAAACCTGAAAAGAAAAGTAGCAGAGCTTATGGGAATGAAAGACACAATGGATGAGATTAAAAATACATTAGAGGGAGCCAATGTAGCTCAGTGTTTGAGCGCCGCTTCCCACATACAAGGTCCCGGGTTGAATCCCTGGCCCCAGAACCTCAAAAATGAAAAAATAAAAAAGGAATGATCTCACCTACTGGATACAACCATTATACAAGGGAGAGTTGACATGGTGTAAAGAAAAAAAAAAAAAAACACATTAAAGGCACATAACAGCAGATTTGAATTGCTTGAAGACAGAATTATTGATATCAAGGTCAGAACATCTGAACTGGAAAAGACAGGGGAACAGAAAGAGAAAATAATGGAAAAAATGGAGCAGGGTCTCAGGGAATTGAATGATAATGTGAAATGCACAGACATACACATTTTTGGTGTCCCAGAAGGAAAAGAGAACAGAAAAGGGGCAGAAAAAAATATTTGAGGAAATAATGACCAAAAACTTCCCAACCCTTATGAAAAACATAAATATCAATAGCCAAGAATGATAACACACCCCAAACAGAATAAATCTAAATAGACCTACCCCAAGACACCTATTCTTCCGAATGACAAATATCAGAGATAAAGAGAGGAGTCTGAAAGCAGCAAGAGAAAAGGAAAGCATCACATACAAGGGAACCTCAATAAGATTAATTGCCAACCCCTCATCAGAAACCATGGAGGTGAGAAGAAAGTGGTATCCTGCATTTAAGTACTGAAAGAGAAAACTGCCAGTCAAAATGTAAGGCTACAACCAGGTTGAAAGTAAAAGGCTGAAAAAAGATATTCCATGCAAATAGTAGCCAAAAAAGATCTGGAGTAGCAATACTAATATTGGACAAAATAGATTTTAAATGCAAAACTGTTATAAGGGATGAAGAAGGTCATTATTTATTAATAAAAGGGGCAATTCACCAAGAAGAAATAACTATAATAAATATTTATGCACCTAACCTGAGGGCCCCAAGATATGTGAGGCACACACTGGCAAAACTGAAGGGAGAAATAGATATCTCTACAATAAAAGTTGGAGATTTCAATATACCACTCTCAGCGTTGGATAGAACATTTGGACAGAGGATAAATAAATAAACAGAGCTTGAATAATACAACATTTATAGAGCATTACACCCCCAAACAGCAGGATATATGTTCTTTTCAAGCACTCATGGATCCTTCTTCAGGATAGACCATCATTTGTTGGGTCACAAGACAGATCTCAATACAATTAAAAGATTGAAATTATGCAAAACACTCTGATCATAGTGGAATGAAGCTGGAAATCAATAATGGCCTGATAATTTGCACTTCTAACTAGCTCTCAAATGATGCTCAAGCTACAGTCCCCACTACACACTTTGAGTAGCAGATTCTGGGGTGGGAGCTCTAGCTATGGACTAAAGCGACCTCCCAGGTTGAGTTGTAGCAACCTAGCAAACTGGAGAGGCACTCTCTGGTTATGCAATTCAGTGATTTCCAGCCCCCGCCCATCCATCCTCCCGGTTCCTTCATGCTTACACATTCACAGATGTTTGGGGTTATAGTTATGATTCCTTTAGTTATATAACCCAGTCTATGGACATCCTGGTCAAGTTGTCTAGTCTCCTCTGGAACTGAAGATGGCGCCACAATTTTAGTCATAAAGGATACTCTAGTTCCAAAATTCCACTCATCTTTGCAAGGGAAAAAGCATTTCCTATGCCCTCTGAATGCTACATCTCAGTTCTCTGGCTTGAAATATGCCCAGAGATGACAAGTTACTTTTCATATGAAGTGTATTTTTTGGTGATTTTTGAAAATCAGGCTGGATAAAAACTGTCAATAGCCTTTTTCTTCAAGCTTTTTTACCTCTCTGTTTTGAAAGTTTGAGTTTTGTATATTTGAGATGAATTTCAATTCCACAGTTTCACAATTCTTGGATTTGTTTTTTTAGTATTTTCATGTCCTCCCAGAAGAGTGTTGGTTTTAAATTGTTAATTATTGACACTCTAATAAAATATAATCATAGAATTTATTCTAGAAAGAACTGGTGAACTCTAGGCCAATTAGCTCGCTTGACAAAAGAGTAAACAGGCTTACTACTTTTGCATAAGCTCTCTTGAAGTGGGTTCTGTTCTTTGTAATTAAAGAATCCTAACATACCTATACATGACAAACCTCTGAGGGGCTGTGTAGTTTACAGATGGAGGATCTCATCTGTGCTTTATGTATTCTTATTTGTGTTATTTTGGCTTCAGAGCAGACCCAAGGGCTGGGAATGCCCCATTTGGGTCTACAGCTACCCTAAGCCTCATTGCAGTAAATAGTATCCACCTGTTGCTGATTGGGGTCCTTAGTAGATTAAGCCTGTGGTTCTCAAACTTTAGCAGGCATAGTAATTGCTTGAAGGGCTCCTTGCTATCATACTTATTGCTAGTTCAATAAGTCCAAGGTGAGGACCTAACTAGTTCTCAGATGAGGCCAGTGCTGCGGGGCTTGTGACCCACTGGATTAAGCTAACGTTGGAACAAATCAGTGTGTTGGAAGCATCCATGAAAACAAATAAAAATTTTTCAAGGAATCAGATATGTATATAAAGATTAAATGTTAGCCATCATGCAGACAGCTTTCCTTTAAAAGGAAAAATAGTTAGTAGTAATACTTTGAGAATGCTGTTTTGGAATTTGTTACAAATGTTTCACAACAATGCAAGGGATTGGTGGTGGGGTGATGTATGGGAGCCCGGTGCGATGTTATGAATGTTTGTTTTGTAAATTCTCACATACTATACGCTTATTGTTTATGTATGTTCATGTGTGAATGATATACTACAACAAATTGTTTTTAGAATGAAAAAAAAAAGGAAATATTATGGCTTAGCTGTTCATAGGGGGATGTATTAGTCAGGGTTCTCTAGGGAAACAGAACTGACAGGAGATATCTGCAAATAGTATGAGATTTTTATACAAATTGTCTCACACAACTGTGGGGATGCACAAATCCAAATCCCATAGGCAGACTGAAAGCTGGGAACTCTGATGAAGGTTCTCGATGAAATCTCCAGGAGAAGCTGGCTGGCTGAAGTAGAGATTTAAATTCTCCCTTCTGCTTGCTGAAACCATCACTTCTCCTTCTGAAGCCTTCAACTAATTGAATGAGACTTCTCTCATTGTTGAAGGCAGTCTTCTGCATTGATTGTAGAGATAATCAGCCATAGATTCAATCAACTTCCTGGTGATTTAAGTCCATGAAATGTCCTCACAGTAACAATCAGGCCAGAGCTTGCTTGACGAAACAACTGGACATCATTACCTTGTCAAGTTGATGCATGAACTTAACCATCACAGGGGAGAAAGGAGGATATTAAAAAAAGGAATTGGGGAGCAGGTATAGCTCATTTGGTTCAGCGCCTCCTTCCCATGTACAAGGTCTTGGGTTCAATCCCTGGTACCCATTTAAAAAGAAAAGAAAAGAAAAGAAAAAGCGTAGACAATGTGGGAATAAAAGCAAAGAGGAAAGTGTAGCAGGATGAGGTGGAGGATGTCAGAGGGGCACGGAGACTTCCTGACAGAATGGTAGACCAGCACATGGCTGCATTTAAGAAAGAGAAAGCCCCTCTTCCACCTTTCCACCAAACACCCCTCACTACAGCTGACAAGTGAAATTCCTCTGTTATTCTCATCCTTTTTATTTTAAAGCTATGACTCTCGGTAAATATCATATTGACACTTTAATGTGAATGACTTTTAAGTTCTTTCTTTAGTTGGAATGTAGAATGATGTCTTTTGTAAAATCAATATATGTTTTTCCCCCTGATATGTCCTTTCACCCTTGACCCTTCTCCCTATTCAGGCAGCTTGGCAGTTCCTGGCAGGGGGGAGGGATATGGAAGCTGAAAGCAGAGAAAAAAGAGTCTCCTCTGGTCTGAACAGACAAGACTAGGGCATAGACAAAAGATTTAGAGGAAAATGTGACAGCCGAGTAAGAGCAGGGTGTCACCAGCCCAGCCCACCAACCCCAGAGTAGGAAAGTATTTCCCAGGCTGGAGAGAGGAGGATAGTCAGAGTGACGGGACCTAGAAGGTGATGGCAGTGGTGGTGGGGACCAGGTAGGGGACATAGACACAACTCAGGGAACAGGAGAATGTTCAGGGAGACTCACCAAATTGCTCCATCTGGTGGAAAGGGAACCTGGATTAAACAGGAAATCAAATGTTACAACTATCGAGTACATGGGCTATGTAACTTTATTTGTACCTCGGTGGAGGCCTTGTGCAGGGGAGGTCACGAAGAACCCGAGTATCTGGAGTAGAGAGTGGGACGGTGAAGGGAAAGGAACCTGGGCAGGGCAGGCTGAGGAGGCGGCGCCTGGTGCATGGACTGGTCTGTGCTGAGCAGCTAGGGCAGCCACCAAGGAACCGAGTGCTTTGTTCTGAAAGCTGAGGAGGCCACAGCAGGAAGGACCAGTGTGGGTTCACACCCACTTCTTCCTCCTTGGGGTCCTGAGAGCTGGTGGGGAAGAGACTGTGAAGGGGAGCTGATGGAAACGCATCTGGTGGAGGGCCTGGGGCCACTACTGGTCAGCAGGGATAGAAGCAGGAAGGAAAAGCTAGTCACAGAGTAGGGGAGAGCGAGGGCAAACCGTTCTCTGTCGGCACCTCTGCATCTGATGACCCTCAGAGTGATGGCTGCTGCCTCACTTCTGTTCAAATCTTGTGCAAATTTCTCTTTTGGTTAACTCTAATTTGGAAAAAATACAAGGAGGAGGATTCTGGGAAATGTAGTTCCAGATTAGCCAGGTTGGCACAGTACGACCTTCCACCCCCCCATAGAATCATGTAGTGTTGAAAGCAGTACTCATAGAAACATAGTTTCAACATTTAGAAGTTGAAAGGACATGAAAATTGCATGTTATTTTGCATGTTAAGCTTTTTACATTATAAGTTTACATCATAGGCAACTTCTTCCTCTGTATTTGTCCTCCATGGCCAATGCTTATACAGTATCAATAGGATGGATTTGGCTGCAAGTAAGAGAAAACCTGACTCAAACGGCTTAAACAGTTCATTGGATTATGTCCAGTGAAAAGTCTATGGGTAGGGATAACTTCAACAAGCCTTGATCCAGCAGCTTGGCAACGTCATAGATTCTTTCCATCGCTCAGTATCACTTTCCAGTATGTCAGCCGCATTGAAGGCTGCCCCCTTCGTGGTCTCGTGATGATTCCCAGTAGCTCTCGGGGCTACATGCTTCTTCCTTGTGTTCAGCAAGAAAGAGAGCATCCAGTATTTCCAGAAAAAAAATCCCTAAGATTCATTCTTCTTAGACTAGGTTAGTCGTGTGCCTCCCCCTAAACCAGATTGAGCAGCCAAGAAGATGGAACAGCTGGCAAAGGCAGAGCCCCCTGGCTCCCATCTGGAAGCTTTTCCCAGACTATGCCAGCATAGCGGAAAGCAAAAGTGGCGTGGGGCCCAGCTAAGAGCCAGGAACCTCCTTTTCACCTCTAGTTATGATGCTCCTTCGATACAGTTGACAGAACAAGATTGTTCTGCTGAATCTTATTTGCAGGAAATCAAAGCAGGGTCTATGAGTAAGGGGAGCAAGTGTCCACTAAATGGACATCTGACTAAATGTCATATGATGCTACAACAGTAATAAACCTTCTCAGGAAAACTTCAGAGAAAAATCACCCACATTAAACACACATTTCCTAGAACAGGTGAAAAGAACATTTGAGGATGCGTTATTTACTTTTTGGTGGCTAGAGATAATTCTTTATGTAAGAAGTAGGTACTTAGATGATAGGCCATCAGCTGTAACTAAGGTAAAATGTCTGGATTTCACAAATATTCGTTTCTTATATGTAAACCAAACACAGATGGTAAAATCTCTCTTCAAAGCATGAAGTTTAGTATTCTAACGATGAACTTTGTGGGCTGCCGTGAGGACGAGAATAAATAATGAAATATAATTTGGCCCACTGGAGGGCAGTAGTTTCTAGTATGATTTATAGAATGATTTTCTGTCCCATTGCCAAGTACGGTGTTGATTTCAGCAGCAGCTGTTTAGTCTCAGCGATAAGGAGAGTGGTTAAAATTTGCAGCAGGTTTCGGATCTTTGCAGTTCTGCCTCATTCGGGTCTATAGTGAATTTCTTCCCTATGAACAGCTAGATGCCTCATTTGTACCCAGGCCTGCTTTCAATCTGCCAGTATTTTCTTTAGTGGGATAATTCAAATTCCTTAGATTATGAGGCTACAGAATTACATAACACTGTAATTATTCCTGGCAGGGAAAGCAGTGGCCTTATTGAAATAAATGGCCAGTAAGATGCTCTCCTGGAGTTCCTTCTGCCCCACCATGTGGCACACTCAGCTCTTTGTCCTGATAGCCTCCAGTGAGCAGGGATCCAAGATAATGGCCAAAGACACTTCTCTCAGGACATGCTCCCATGCCAAATCTGGTTTTATCAGCTCCATTGCCAATGCGTTCCCTCTTTCTCTGATACAAGAGTGTTACAAGATTCAGTCTTCCCAGCATCGACACAGATTATGACAAGCAAACCAAACCAAACCAACCAACCAACCACTCATCTGTTTCCCTTAATTTCTTCAAACTTGCTACTATTTTTCTTTCAGGCTACCATTTCAATGGAGATATTATAGATTTGTTTTGTCCATTCTTCTCTAGAATGTGGTGTTATATCAAACATTTCATGTTTAGAATTTTATTGTCAATACTTAGAGTTCTTTGGTGCAAAGGATCAAATTGGATTTAAAATTTATTGACAGCTGGAAGTGAACTGGGTCCCCAACTCATTTTAACGCTTGCTCAGTGTCTCCTCTTTGGAACCACTTCCAGGTGGGAATGCCATCTGGATGTTTTTCTTTAGACTACACCAGCCCAGCTTTCCACGGTGGGAAGCAAAAGTGATTGAGTGTGGGAAACAGATGTGGCTCAAGTGATTGGGTTACTGTCTACCATATAGGAGGTCCAGGGTTCAATTCCTGGGCTCCTGGTGAAAGGCAAGCTGGCCCATGCGGTGAGCTGGCCCGAGCAGACAGCTGGCTCACACGGAATGCTGGCCCATGCAGTAGTGCTGGCCTATGCGGAAAGCTGGTGCAGCAAGATGATGCAACAAAAAGAGACACAGAGGAGAGACAGTGAGATGCATTAGACCAGGGAGCTGAGGTGGTGCAAGAGATTGAGCGCCTCTCTCTCACTCCGGAAGGTCCCAGGATCAGTTCCTGGTACCTCTAAAGGAGAAGACAAGCAGACACAGAAGAACACACAGAGAGCAGACAGCAGAGCAAAACAACGGGGGTGGGGGGGAGGGGGAGAAATAAATAAATAAATCTTATAAAAAATAAATGATTGAGTGGCCCAGCTAAGTACTAGGAACCTCATTTTCACCTGTAATTAGAATCCTTTCAATACAGTTGACAGAACAGGGCTGTTCTGGTGTATTTTATTTGCACTCGAATGGGGGACTCACTATATTTGAGAAGGAGGTAATAAAGTCTATTCAACTCAAGCCGTGACTAAGAATCCACTATGTATGGTGACCTTAAAGGAGCTATAAACATGAGTTAGACCCAGTCCCTGCAAATAACTCAATCTAGTTTACACTTTTAGTAAACTCTAGAGACCTAATTCTACTTATATCTCTCCTTAGGATTTATATTATATTGCCCTTTCGTCTAATTTTCTTTCAAGACAATAATCTAAAGGATTTTTTTTTTTGGGGGGTGGGGAGGCAATCTCTTCATCTAAGTAGATTGTACTGTTTTCTCCCTTCCCTGTAAGGAGATGATACATCCCCGTCCATTCCCATGTGACTTGTGGTGCCTCCCTGTAGGGAGGGTATTGTCAGGCTTGGTAATGTGACTTGCTTGGGCTGATGGCATGTGAGTGTAGTGACAGTGAGCCAGTATGGAGCAGAAGCTTCAAGAGGAGTTTAAAGCTTAAAGAAGTCACTGCTTTTTCTTCTGCCATGATCCAATTTGGGGCATCTCCTTCAGCCTGGGTCCTAGAAGGAGAAGACACTGAAAAGAGGCATATCCAACCCATAGCCCCTCAGAAATGTAAAGTGAGAAATAAACATATATTGTTATAAGCCACAGAGATTTTTTTGGGGTCATTGTTACTGCAGGAGAGCTGACTACTACAAAGACCAAATCATAAGTAATAAATGGAGATAAAATAAATACAGTAGTCACAATTCCCAGTCACCTTTATTTCTATAAAAGTATATTAAATAAATTATCTCAATATATACAAACAATAATACCTATATAAATAGAAAATCCCCATACACAAAACCTTTAAAAAATTATATAATATATACAATGCTGCCAATAGAAGCTTTAAGTACCTTAAATCATAAACTCTATGCAGTTTGTTTGAATAGCAGTCTTATAAAATATAGTTAGCTGTCAAGTGTTTAATCAAGAGCATTTAAGTCAAAGTGCTAAACTGTAATGCATTTTAAGAAAGTCTTTTGCATTTAACACATTCACATAAAAAAAGTCTGTCAGTTGTTTTAATCCTAAAAAAAAAAAAGGAACCTAAATACCATACGATGAAAGGACAGACATAGGTTAGAAAAGTCCATCCAAATTTCCATTTTACTTTCCTGCATTGCTTGATATCAGCTTCTCCATATCCATTTAGGTTTTTTAAGGCATCTTTTCATTTGTTTTTGCTTGGATAACTTAGTTTCACCTTGAGTGTAGAATATACAATCTAAAGCATGATATGTGCAAAAGGTACCATAGTGTCAAAATAGAAATTTAAAAAAATTTAGAATTGGTTGTACCATTCATCACATTCCAAAGTGACTGTGTGTCAAAATCAGAATGCTAATTGCAGTCACAGGTCAGATAAAGAGCATTCGTTGAACCCAAACTGTCTTCATGCTCCAAAGCACTCATTTGTGTTTCCATATATTCCATTATCTTAGAAGTTCTTGGTCACAGTGCAACATAAAATTTGCAGTAGTTGGCAGCTCCAACAGGGCTTCCTTTATGCAACATTAAGCAGGGAGCTCTCCTTCCCACTCTGCCCCTCTCTTGCCTTCCTGCACTTGTACAGAGATATCGACAGGATGATGATGAAGATGATGACCACAAACACTATTGCTCCAATGATGAAGAACGATTCTGAAAAACAAACGATACCAAGTCAACTTGGAGTGTTATGATCCCATTTAACAGGGGGCAGAATGGAGGGCTCAACCCCAAATGACGCCATCCTGCTTTTGCTCAATTTGAAATCTCATTCTGCCACTCTTTCTACCACACTTGGATTAGGAAAGAGTTTGGTAAATCCTAGGTGTTTCAGGGCAATCAACAATGGCTAAAAGCATTTAATGGGACATTTAATAAAGTGAATAATGCTCACAGTCTAGAAAAGATTCACACGTTTGGAAACAATAACAGCAGTTGGAAACAACAAGTAGCTAAAAGTAATGCTGAGTTTGGTGGCCAAGATCATAGTAGAAGATGAATTATAGGTGCAAAGAGGGAGAAACCAAATGCTACAGGTGAAGAAGAGATGATAACTGAGGCGGCATTTGAAAAGGCTCTGGAGTGGCATATTTCTTCTGGTAGAGAAGAGGCAGGGGAAGCAGAGTGCACAAAGGCAGAGAAGCAGCAGAATTAAAGCTGGGTAGGATGGCACCGAGGGGTGTAGGACCAGAAGTAAGGGCAGCCCTCTCCTCCTGTGGAAGGCAATAGGAGAGAATCATTTATTTAAAAGTGTTTCTTCTTTTTTAAAAAAATTTTTCGATCTTATTGCAAGGAATAAAGTCACCTTCATTATCCTCTGGCTCTTTTGTTCCCTTAAAGTACTCAGAGCTCCTCCCCTGAGAAGCCTGGAAGGAGATGCCTCATGCATCGTTCTTAACACCTGCATCACTTCTAGTTAGGAGCCTCCTGACACACAGTGTGTCTGAGGGCCCAGTGTGTGTGCACACATGTACACACGTGTCGGCCATGTGCTCATACACGCACACGGGTATAGCTGATATACTCAATCCCTTCCCTGAAGGCATTAAATTTATATCCTCCATGGGTCATCTCAAATGTCTACTGGGTGCTCCTGCGGCTGGTCCAGAGGCTGCCATGCAGGATCAAAGTTTCAACATGAAAAAAAACACCCTGAGAAATCTTGATTTGATGCTCACTCCTGAACACCTGCTGTGTGCCTGGTGCTCGGCAGAGAGCTCAGCACATGGTAGTTGCTCGAGAAAACACTTTTGAAGGAAACAACGTAGAACCATTTCTAAATGTCTAAAATTGTAAGAGTATTAAAAAAAAAAAATCAAGGAGGCTCCTCCCTGAATATTTAACAAAAGATGTGTCATCTTTGCCCTGAGTGTGGAACCTCCCAGGTGAATGGCAGGCAGGTCCGCTCACCTCGGAATACACCTTCTCCTTGGCTGGTGCACTCAGTGATGCTTTCTGGACTCTTCTGGTTTTCTCTTCGGGATGGAATCACTGCCTGAACGCTGAAACAGTAGTTTTCTCCTTTATCCACGTCAACCAAAAACTCATTAGTGTCTGTCTTGGCTATTTTCTGTTAAAAGGTAAAGAATTCTTAATTCATCTGAGCTCAGAATGGATTCTTTCCCCTTTACTAATTTTCTGTGAAAGTCAAAGCCCAGGGTCTGGTCAAAGTCTACATGGATGAGTCTGGCATATAAAGGATGAGAAGTGTCTCAATTAATCAGTTTCCCCAGTAACTCTAAGGATGCCTTTTTGAAGACTGAAGACATCCAGTGCAGGCACATCCAACCCCATTTAGCTCTTAAGAAGACATTCTCAGTTAAAAATAAATAAATAAATAAAGTAGTATTAACCATTGAGTGGAAGACAAGCTTTTCCTCCGAGATCCTCGGTAGAGGAAAGAATTGAGAAGTGTGAGAGCTGATGGGAACAACAGCGACGGTCTGGTCCAGTCCCTTGGCTGAGGACCTGGGTCTCCAGGGATTCCACCCAAAGTCACAGGGCTGGCCAGAGTCACAGGCAGAACCAGGACTCGCTGCCTGGCTCCCTGCCCAGCAGGTGCCCCTCTCATTCTGCCCTCTAACCAGCCCTCGTTCTGGCATTTTTGAATTGGGGAATTGTGGGAGTAAAATCAAGGACCCACCAATGAAAAGATGTCATAAATGTGAATAAAAAATTCTCACCTTTCCTGAACTTGAAGCTTTCCAATAATAAAGTGTATAACTTAAATCCTTGCCAAAAACATCCCGGAGGCTTAGGAATGTGCCATTCCTACTGACTAAGGTAGGTGCATCTT
>JAQZBX010009138.1:15597-29687 GCA_029593785.1 Cabassous unicinctus
GGGAGTGGCTCAGTCGATAGAGCCCCCGTTTACCATATGGGAGGCCCCGGGTTCGCTTCCCGGGGCCTCCTTGTGAGGGCAGGCCGGCCTGCGCGGCGCGAGGGGCTGATGCAGTGGGACCTCACAGCGAGGGGAAGATAAGCAGACATGGAGAAGACACACAGCGAATGGACACAGCAAACACAAGCAGCAAGGGGGGGATAAATAAATAAATAAATCTTAAAAAAATAAATAAATAAAATAAAATAAAATGTCTAGTAGCTGCATTACAAGTAAAAAGAAATAGATGAAGTTAAGTTGAATAATATACTTTATTTAACCTAATATATCCAAAGTACTATCATTTTAATATGTAACCAAAATAAAAAACTCCTTGAGATATTTTACGTTTTTCAAAATCCAGTCTTTTATACTTAGAGCATCAGCTTTATTTCGAATGCTCAATAGCCACACGTGGTCAGTGGCTACTGTATTGAATGGCATCATTCTATAAGATTCCATGTTTTAGGCCCAATAAATTAAGGGCTGTGGGAAAACCTAGGAATGTCCTTGGTACCTTAAGGAACCAGTCTTCTTTAAACATCGGGTCTCTGCAATAGCTCAATTTTGTCAAGGGTTTTCATTGAAAGACAGTAAAATAAATCCCAATCATTCAACATCAATTATATGCAAGCCATGTGTGCATGCGCACATGGTATGTATATGGCGTTTGGTATGTGTAGATGTGGGGGTGTGTGTGTGCATGCAATATTTTCTACCTTGCACAATTCTATTTATATGTTCCCTCTTTTACAAAGGATTTGAAGTGGCTTACACAAAACTCAAAAGCCATAAAAGGAAATAATGAGGATGTCAGCAACTGGAGGAAAAATGAATATCAATGATCCCACAGAGTCAGTGGAGGTGGCTGTTAATGGATCTTTAGCCAAGGGCCACCAGAAACACAGGGGCAAAGGCATTCACAGAGTGTGAAGAGATGGTCTTCCATGTGGGGGCGCAGGAAAGAGAGCCAGCTTCACGGGGGTGGGGGGTGGGGGGAAGGCTGCCCCTATTTCAACCTGCAAAGTGATACTGGAGGGGAAGGGTTGCTTGCTGGGCTACCCATTCATATCCCCATCCCTACCTCCAGAAGCTCTGTCGTCTCTCCCTGGGCAGGCAGAGGGGTAAATATAGAAACACCAGTGTCACAACACTTTCACTCTAATCAGCAGGCCTTAAAAAGAGAAGCTGATTTTACTCTTCTCAGTTGCCGTGCGTGTTTATTTAAAATACCTAGTTCAGAACCACAGACACACCAACACAATTTTTTAATTGCCCACTTGTCAGGAATCCTCTGCATTCCCTTATTAGATAGTAAAGTCAGCTTATTGCGGCAAAGGGTGGGGAAGAGAGCATTCCACATTTTCAAAACCACCATGAGGGAGGCAGGCTATTGCTGGGCAAGCGCTGGGCACATGACGGGATTCCAACCATGGTCAACTGATTTGAAGAAGGTCAGCAACCCCAGTTATGGGATTAGAGGGAGACTATGGACTGCATGCATGACTGTGCAACCCCCTAAACTGGGTCTTCTGGTCTGACGATGGGACAGAAAATTCAGGATATATGATATATATAAACAACTATAAAAATGGAAAAGCTGAAACCCCAGGCTTCGTGATTTCCTACTTCCCACCCATCCAGCTGGTCTGGGGACAGACCAGTGGAGAAAGCTACTCGATGACACTGCTGTCCACTCTGAAGTTCATGTTCTGATACTTCCTACCACGTCCAGAATGAGCACAGAGAGCTGTCGCACTCACCAGTTTCTGAGAAAGATGTGTTTATGTAGAAATATTTTTTATCTAATGACCCTTAAGGGTCACAAGGTCACAAGAATGACAGGTTATTACAAACCGGGCCGTTTCTCCTCCTACTTACTCTCTAAGTAAGGTGTGAACTCCGGGGCATTGGTTCGGTGAGGTTCCACAGCAGAATCGGCGGGCTCGGCATTCTCTGCCGGGTAGGAAAGAACCCGCGCCATGTATGTCTGCTTCACATTCTTCACAGTCTCGTCGGTGAGATCACACTCTGTGTCTGTTGTGTGGAAACACTTATTTATCCAATCTCCTAGTCTATGGCTAAAGAAAGAATGAGAAATGGAACATCACGATTTGCATCCAAAGAGAATGATGGTTTCCTGGCTGTGGTGTCCTGTGTTACCAGTGACAGCAGCCACGGTTAATCCTGATGAGCTTTCAGTGTGCCGAGCCGTTTGGTTGCACGCTTGAGTCCTCCCAGCAACTATGGTGTGTGTGTGGGTGTGGGTGTGTGTGGGTGTGTGTGCATGTGCGTGTGCGTAATCACCCATTTTACAGATAAGGCAATAGAGACAAAGTGAGCTTAGGTGACTAACTCAAAAGCCACACAGCTGAACTGTGAACCAGGCAGCAGTTTAACTCCTGAGCCCATGCTCATAACCATTCTGTGGAAACCCCTTACCATGTAAATGGCTTGTCATGGTACATGGGAGAAGGAACAATTTTCCATCAAGATCCAACTGCTTATTATAGTCTTCTTATATCATCATGCAATGGACCATATCCTGTCATATTCTGTTTATGTTACATCTATCATCCTTATTAGTGTGGTTATTAATTATGTATTGAAGCTACTACACACCAGGTACTGTACTTATTGGGCACCATTTTCACGGGTTACTTTTTTGTTTGTTTGTTTTTAATATATTTTTTATTTTTTTAAAAAGATACTTAGATTACATAAATGTTACATTAAAAAATATAGGGGATTCCCATATGCCCCGCTCCCTACCCCTCCCACATTTTCCCTTCACAGGTCACTTTGATATAATCTTTCCAAGAAGGTACTGGATCTTTTTTATGGGACATTGAAACTCAGAGATGTTAAGTAACTTGTGCAAGGTCACACAGCTAGTAAGTAGCAGAGCTGGGTCTGTCTGCCTCATGACACGACATGCCTCCCTCACTTCCCCAAGTTATGAATACGTCTTGTCGATGCTTACAGAATAACCACGAAGGCAGTGTCTGTCTAACAAAGTCAGCGAGACTGATAGGCTGAAAGACAAATCTTTCTTTGTCTTTTTTTTTTGTAAGACACCAATAAAGAGGTAATGATTTAAATGAATTTATACTAAAACTGAAATTCTTCTAAAGGATCAAAACAATTCATAGATAAGTATCACTGCAATTTGATCCACACACCTCTGTGCCCTATAAAGGGATTGTTACATCACTCTTCCCTTCAGCATCAGCCACTGACACAGCCCTACCCATCATTCAAGGCCGGGCTCCTATCCCACTTTCCCCAGGAATCTCCCAGACCTCCTTGCTCAATTTAACCCCGCCCTTCCCTGTTCCCCAGCACCCGTGCCTCCATGAAAGCACTACCGTGAATATGCTCTGCTTTGTCCCAGTGGTCACTTGCTTTAGGGCTGCAGGGCTTTAGGACCTTAGGGCTTTGCACATATAACCAGACCTGGCTAACTATTAAATAATTTGCTTTTCCAGGCTAAATTCATTCATTACCAGGGGAGAAACCAAACACCATGCAGATTCAATTGTCTAAATTCATGCATAAGAGCCATAAACATGTTTGCTTTTTTAAAAAAACTGCACTAAATAGGCTAGAAGGATTTGGGTACATATATTCTTTGCCCTAAAATTTACAGACTAAGATTGATACAGAAATATTTTGGTCATTCCAGAATGACCTAAAAGCAGGTTTTTTATTATATCCCTTCCATTTCATAAAGGTAATGAGTACATGAGGATTTCTCTCCATGGCACGGTAGCTCAGATAACAGGAGAAAGACTGCTTGGCTCAGGGCTACATTCCATCTGAGAGATATGGTATTTGGTTCCTCCCAAGTCACAAGCAGGAACCACATACTCCGTGACAAAATTTAGCACAAGGATTTGGAAAGAAACGTCCTGCCTTAATTACTAAATAGTTACAAAAGAATACAGACTGTCACTGATTTAGGAGCAGGTTGCTTTCTAGAAGCTTTGTAAATTCGGTTTTGGAATTCAGAAAAGTCCCATGGAATCAATATTATCAGTGATGGTTTGGTGCTCAGGCTTGAGCCAATAACATTTCCAATCACATTTAAAACTGTGTCCAAAGGGGGGGAAATGCAGTTCCAACTAGGGGTTTTGGGCACAGCAGAGGCGTCTTGTGGCTGGGGATAGCCTTCCGTCGCGAGGGTGGGTGGATGTTAGGATGCTTCCTCTAGGGTTGGGAAACAGAGAGGAAAGCCTTCCCCGCCTTTTCCTCCCGGGTCTGGGGTCTCACAGTTAGACTGCAGCAGACCCAGGCGGAGAAGGTAGAGGTGGTATGGGCACCGGGGAGACCTGGGTTCCAGACCTGGCTGTGCACTCACCATCAGTGCAGTGGTGAATAAGTCCCTCACCCTCCCAAGGCAATGTTTTCCTCTCAATAAAATGACTGTTAGGGTTCATTTTACCAAGGAACCCTGTTTATCTGTGGAGAGGGCAGGGGAACAGTGTGGGTCTCAGGTCTCTGTAGGGTATGAGGGAACTGCGCACGGGGGCGAGGGCAGAGGGGGATTGCCCACGCTTCAGCTCTGTGCTCTAGTGGCTGCAGGTCAGCGGCTATACCCACTTAAGTGACAGCAGCTGTACTGAGTCCAACTTAGAGTTGACAAAGGCTGACTTTTAAAAAACCAGGTAAATCTTAAATATATTTCCACGTGTTCAACAAACATAACTTTGAATATATTTAGGAAATGAGCATGTCCCCTAAAACCTTATTTTCACTATTCATTTGCTTTGTAAGTATCCAGAAGGAAAATGCTTACTAAGGTAAATTTCAGCTTTGTATTAAAAGAATTAATTACAGATTCTCAATCAGTGGAATGTGAACTGACAAGTTTGACCACAATCATAATCATTATCTTGGGTTATGAAACTACTCTATTACTCATCTATCTATCTATCTATCTATCTATCTATCTATCTATCTATCAATACATCCATGCATGCACACACACAAATTTTCTTCCCTGCTGGTTTGGCAATAGCTGCCATGAAGTTTATGTTGAAAAACCTGACCATCCACCTAAAAGAACCCACCTTACACTTAGAAGCTGCATTCCTAATGCTAAAAAAATACTTGACATGAGGTAAAACAAAAGAAAACATCAAATAACCTTTAATTTTAGATGATGATCTGTTTGTGCCTTTATACAATTAGTGTCAAAATAATTTCCAAGGCAGCTGTTCTCTATTTAAGAAGATCGCTACCAAGCCTCCTGGAACATTTCAGAAACCAAGAACTTGCCAAGAATATGGTGAGAAGATAGGCGGCCCACCTCCGACATTTAGATTGAATATGCTGAATTCCCGACTCCTGGGGATAGCTGCCAATCAGAGATGGCCTAGACCGCTGAGGTGCAGACAGAAGAGTATTTCTGGGAGGCGTAGTGAGTCACTAATTTGGCTTCCTCAGAGATCATGTAAGCAACTGAATTTTGATTCACAGAATCCAAATATTAATGAATCAAACACTGCTTAAGGGCAATGCATACATTCAAATTCCTCCGCACCTCTTCCCTAACATGTTAGGCATGGCTCACAGTCTAGACAGCTAACAAAGGAAAAACACATCTCTACTTTGATGAGATTCATTATCTCTGATCTAAAAACACAGGCATTGGTGCCTCCAGAGCCTGCTCAAAAAGGGTTACCTCTTATACTCCACTTATGAATTTTCCCATCATTCCCCAAAATGATGGAAGCTCTTGATCAGTTTAAGGTCCAGAAATGTTACAGTCTTGATAGGTTATTGCCCTGACCTGCAAATGACCATGAATACCCTCTTCTTGGTCATCTGTTAATCTGATTCATTTATCAGCTTTAAAGACATTTGTATTCAGCACAGAAAAGCAGAAACATCAAAACCGTTTTCTTTTTTGTACCTAGCTTACCTTATCTGAACAACGTAGACATGATTGACAGGTTTGGGTTTCCACTCTAAAATTGTCTTGAAATTAGTTGATTTCCAAGTTAAATTATATGCTGCTACTATATCTGTAGTGCCTTTAAAATAGAGAAACAGCTATTATTGCGTGCACTTCCCAACCCTGTGACTACATCATGTTAGTGGTATAAAACATCTCCTACCACCACCATACAGCTCAGATTTATTATTATTTTTCAACCACAAAAGCTTCACTACTTAATTATCAAGAAAAGAACCTTCAAAAAATTTTTTTCGGGACCCAGAATTACCTCACAGTGAGCTCTATCTACCCTGTAATCCTTGGAAACAGGCAAGGATCTTGACTCCCCTGTTCAAAGTTACTCATGGGGGAAAACCCCGTTATAACTTGACCTGGAAGTGGAGCCCAGAAATTATCAATGTTCCAGGGTGTCCATGATCCGACTGGGGAATTGCACGCCTCTACGGTGAAAATCTCCAAGAAGACGGGCCCCTTTGGTAAGGGTTTTCAGTTAGTTAGAGAAAGGGGCAAATTCTACGAGTGCAAGAAGAGTTTGAACGGCATAATATGAAATGCCAAATCGTGACTTTTCCTCATTTTATCTAAAATATCTCTGTAACGTCCACGGAGACCGAGATGGATGGCCTGTCCCCGCCATCGGAAATATTCGATTAGGATGCTTTATGATGAAGGTCAGCTTTGCAAATACTAAACAGGCCCAGTCTCTGGCCAGCCCCACACACCCGTGCCTGCTCCATTCTCAGCAACAATTTGCAGCACGATTGCCTCGATCCCAATCTAACACAAACACGACTAAGAAAAGACCGAGGGCCGCTCTTTACTCCAGGAAAGGTGCACAGATAATTAAAGGTAACTTCGAAGTCACTGGCGCAGACGCCGTCCTGTGCACGTGCGGAGCCATGTCCCACCACTTTCAAGGTCGCACCTCACGGGGAAGCTCTTTCCCCAAACTTAAGTCTGGAGCCAAACATCCACTTATACAACAACGGACTCCCGGAGCGGCAATCTCCAGCATACAGAAACCGGCGGCGGAGTCCTGAGCGCGAGGTACCGCCATCCCCCTACTCTACCCACCCTTAGCGTGCCCCGGGACCCCGTGGTTCATTCAAAGTTGACTGGGTGAGCGCAGTCGAGTGCGGCGGGAGTCGGGGGCACCTCGGGGCGCCCCGGGGAAGCAGGGTGAGTCCTCTACGGCTTCGGGAAGGGGGTTGGGTGCCACTCACCTACAGCGCCCGCAACCTGGGCGAGGACCCAGCCGAGTAGGAGCATCCGAGCGAGGGCGGCCTCGGGGCGCGGGTCCCGGGTCCCGGCGAGGGGCGCCATCTCCATGAGCCCACGACAAGGTACGGTGGAGCGTTGCTCCCTGGAGGCTGTGGCGGTGAGACTGGAGGCGTCCTTAGGCGGGTGGAGCGAACTGGAGGGGCAGCGGTTAACCCCGAGGCTGGAGGAGCTCTGGCCCCGCGCGCTTTAAAGGCCCGCGGGGAGCACGCCCTCGCGCCCTACCCCGCGGCTCCTCCCGCCTCCCCGCCCCCAGCCTGGGTCACTCGCCGTCGCGGTGGGCGGCCCCCGGCGAATCCACACCCCTGCCCCGCCTCCACTTTGTAGAAACTCCGGGACCCTGCAACGCGTGACTCACTGATGATTCAACTGCGCCTAGGAGCCCAAAGGTGCCCTTAGGCTGCCACCGGCTCCAGGTGCTGCGACCCCGTAGCAGACCTGTGGGGAAAGAAAAAGTGGGACTGCTTGGAAGAACTCCTCGAGTGGGAAGAAAGGGATTACTCCTTTTCATTTGGTGATAAAGGGCTTTCAGGACCGGAAGGAGCGGCAGCATTTACGAAACTTAATAGAAAATACGAGCTCTGAGCTCCGCTCAGGCCGCGAAGGGCATTCCCTGGGCTCTGGGCGCTTTGCCCACGAGGGTCTGGGGCTCTGGATCTGCAGCCAAATAACGGCCTTTTTCGTCTTCTACCCCGAGAGGCACTGATAACCTGGCCTTCCTACCTCAAGGGCCCTTAGCGTGGAACACTTTGTATAAAGGTAGGGTAAATGCAGGTGTCTGTCTGCCCTGGGTAAGAACGGCCCACGGCCCACAGGTCTAAAAGTCAGTGGCAAGACCGCGGTCCCCGTGGCGCTCAGTTAGCGGAGGCACAGCTCAGCCCAACTCCGAGTAGCGACCGAGAAAGAGCAGCCCAGAGCTGGCAGTTTGCCTCTGGGAGAATTCCCTGTGACATCTGCAGCGCTGTGGTTCCAGGATGGATTGTTCTCACATTGAAAAAGACATCTGTGGGATTGAGTTAGTTCCACCCATGTCTAGAGAAACCAAAACTGAAATTTAAAAATATAACCAGACTTTTGTGCTGCTAGGTTTAAGCTTTGGTTTTTTTCTCAATTACTTTCTGGCTTCCTCTTCTGGGCTTTACTGTAATATCGCAGGCACAAGACGGTTGTTAGCCTGTTCAGTAGCATTGTACTCCCTCTTGTCCAAGTACCTCCCACCATTTGTTTATTATTACTCTGTAGTTGTGTCCAACACAGGTCAGGAGAAGTTCTTAGGAGCAGAGTGGAGTGTATCTCCCCTCCCCCACCCCTTGCATTATTTTCTAGGAATGTCAGTTTTGCATTTCAGTGCACACGGTCTACCTCACCACAGAGCCTGCTGAGCCGTAGTACTGCACTCATTTTAAAAGGAATGAAATTTGCAAAAACCTTTATTTATTTCCCCTTGCCTGAACTGAAATAGCACATCCAGGTTTAGCCCTTGTGGTCCTTCCCTAGAAGTTGAAAGCTATGCTGGTTTCCCCTTTGAGCTCTCTTCCGGCTCTAAAACCCACAAAGTTTATATTTGCAAAGCTAAGCCATGCAATCCTTTTTGCAGTATCTGGCTGGAGACGTTTTACCTAACAGATCTGCAGCCGCATCTGGGATGTGAGTCTTTGTTCTCTGGGATTGAAGGTAGCTACAGAGAAATAGTTACACTTTAATCCAGTGGGTTACAAGACCCAAGAAATCATTGCATCTATGGAGTATGCATTTCACTTGGTATTCCTGACAGTCCTGAAACCATACAGGGCTTTAAGCAATATCAAGCAGCAATTTGATAAGAAAAGTATATTTTCCACTAGATTGTGCCATAAATATTGACAGATTAGATGAATATTTGCATATCCACTAAAATTTTCAGGCAGGGGAGAGAGGAATTTATTGAATGAATGCATAGGTTTTTAAACGTGGGATGACATTCTTCAAGATTTGAAAAACAGTAAAATCATTACTATTTTCAAGCGGAGAAGGAAGAAAACTGGCTATGGTAAATACTATCTCACAGCAAAGTTTTCCCCCCAGTTCACTGGACCATCAGCAGCTGATTACTAGATTATTGGCTACTTGGAACTATTAGAAGTTCACCCTGAACATTTCACTGTTGATATTGGTTGCACAGGAACAAACTGATTTTTAAAATTATTCACTAACCTTACAAAATATTTTAGCTTCCTTCAGTAAAGCTGAGTGTTGTTTCCCAGCTGCTAAAATAAATACCAAATAATGGGTTGACTTAAACAATGGGAATGTATTGGGCTCACAGTTTTGAAGCTAGAAGAAGTCTGAAATTGGGGCATCAAGCAAGGCGACACTTTCTCCCCAAGACTGTGGCATTATGAGGCTGGTTGCTGGTGCTCTTTGGGTTCTTGGCATTTCTGTCACATGGCAATGCAGGTGGCAGTTTCTTCTCCTTTCTCTTCTGGGTTCCATTGACTTCCAGCTTCTTGCTTCCTGTGTCTTTCTCTTTCTTTGTCTGAATTTCATTCTGCTTATCAAGGATTCCAGTAATCCCGATTAAAGCCCAAATTTATTCATTGAGCCACATCTTAACTAAAAATAACATCTTCAAAGGGTCCTATTTATAATGGGTTCACACCCACAGGAATGGATTAAGATTAAAACCACATTTTCCTGGGGTCCATAATTTAGTCCCCAACACTGAACTTTAGCAGTTACCAAAATTCCCTCCTTTATGATATGTCTTGGGGTCCCTGAGTTCACAAAGTTCCTAGGGCATAATCAAAGTCATACTGGCCTGACCAACCCCTTTCTGATTAGATCCTAGAATGTCAGGAGCTGGAGAGGACCTCACAGACATCATTTTACAGGTGAGGATCCTGCAACGTGCCTGAGTGAAAGAATTTACCTAAATTCACAATGTGGATCAGGTCCCCCACCCCAGGAGCTTTCTTTCCACTAACCATTCTTTCTTCTACTCCCAATGCAGGGAAGTAAGATTGCATCATTAGCCCAGATTTACTTGATATATGTATTCATTCATAGGCACACAACAATGTTCTACAGTTGGTATAGACAATGTTTGCAGTTTTGGGGAACTCACTGTTTTTAGGCAGAAATATTCTGGTGGTTATTCCTTGAAACATGCATGTATAGCACATGTAAAGGGGTTTGCGTTCCCTTTGCATAACCAGTGATGAAATGTGATTGATGAGGAATCTGAGAATGATGGGGGCGATGGCTCAGCCTTTCCTCTGTACTTTTATAGTGCCACACTTACTGCACTTGATTGCAATTGTTCATTTTACTTGTTGTTTTTCCCACTAGAGGTCCCTGAGTAATAGGGATTGGGTTTTTTCTTTAAATCTCTCAACCCTTTTGCACAATGACTATTACACAGTAGGCTCTTAATCTATTTCACATCATTTGCTGTGTCTGTTTATTGTGTGCTGGTCTTCTCTCTTTTTTTTTTTTTTTTGGAGGCACTGGGAACCGAATCCGGGACTTCCTTCTTAATCTATTTTGAAACAATGAATACTTTATGGAACCATGCACGCAGCCTAATATTTTCATTGATGCGCAAGAGATGAAATCTGTCGTTGAAATTTTACTATCTAGGGGCCAGGAAGTGAGTGTTCCATAATGCTCAGATTGGTAAGAAAATAGAAATCTGTTATGGGTTGAAAGGCACCACTTGATAGCAAGCTCCAGCTGGCTAGCCAGCGATTAAACGACCCTTGCTGCAGCCAGAAAATCTGATTAGGAGGAAAGTAGTTGACCAGCAGAAAATAAATGTGGAAGTTTGAAAGCTGGTTAGGGCTTTTCTAAAAGACTGAATTCTAGGGTGATTTAGAATATACTCAATCATATCCTGATCCTACTGATAGCTTTCCTTGCATAGAAAGACTTAATGGCTTTTCAGAATAAATTGCACAAAATGTTTATCTCCCCCAGAAAGGGATAGGTTAAGCTTTATGATAGTAGATGATATTGAGAATGATTCATAGAAAGTTATTATGTACATATGAAATGGTAAAAGGAGCAATGAAAGCATTTTACCCAAAATTCAGAATAACAGGCAAAGTATGGAAAAGGCCAAGGGGAATTAGGAGCTAGTGGGAACACAGAGTTCTGGAAAAAAAAAATGTGACTCAGGAGAACCTAAGAAACATCTGGCAGGGTAAAGTTAGTCATGGAAAAATAGGCAGGCATGATTAGGCATTTTGTGAAAATAATTATATACTAGTCCAACGGTTTGCATTTAGACCAAAACTAACGAGTTGAAGGGATACAATGAAATCTGTTAACCTGGCCATTCAAAAATACTTCTTTTAACTCTCTAGAATAGCTTACAAGAGGCTTTATGAAGTAAGTTATCATATAGCACCAGTATTCTGGAAAAAATATGATTTTAGCGAAAGAGCTTCCAGTTCAAACTTAGACAATGATTAGTATTTTCAGCACTTAGCTAACTATCTTTATAAACCTGAGGCTTATCAAACTACCTGCCAACTTTCATTTGGGAGCACAATAAACATCATTTTATTCTCTACATACAATGGCAACAAAATAGATGAACCATAAATGTAAATTGTGAATATTGTTTTAGTAACAAAAAAGTCATTTAAAAGGAAAGCCTTTAAACCTATGTTTTTGTATGTTATTAATCATATAACACTTATATAATTTAAAATTTTCATATGGCATTATTTCATGTAAGTGCCCTTTGGTTCCCAATCTCTATAACTTCTTCTACCTGACATATCCACTAAATTTGATGGGCAGAAATCCATTCTTTCAACAAGTACTTGAATATAACCTGGCAGGTTCTCTGCTAGGCTCTGGATGTACAGGGTAAAGCAAAAGGAGTCTCTTTCCCATTAAACATATCATTATTCTTACTGATGTTAAGTTTGAATGATTTTTTTTTGGTCAGCATCTTGGATTGGATATGAAACTATCTTTACAATGTTAGTGATTAATAAATTTTGCTTAATAAAATTTAAAAAATACCTAAGATTTAGGCATGTCATGGTTGGCCACAAAAATGGTGTCTTTAACTCAGAAAATTACCTAAGGATCTGAAGTATATGTACTTTATCTGTTTGAATATATTTGATGAACTCTCAAATTTTTGCATATAGATAGATAAAAATGAAGCCTGAAATTGAAAGACAACTCCATAAAAGAGCAAGTCTAACTAATGGAAAGATAACCAGGTATGAGATTCCTCAGGGGAAGGACAACAAAAAAATTAGTAAAATAATTAAAAATTTTAAATAACTAAATTAGTTTTAAAGCATGTGCACAGGAGGTTTCATTCTTACTTAGATATTCTTTTATTGATTGATTTAGATATTCATTTGTTGAAAAAAATATATATATGTTATAAAATAGCCTATTTGGCAGATGCTTCAAGTTTTGAGTGGTTAATCCATCCATCACTTGCCTCCTTTGATGGATGATGCTTCCTCCTATTACATCAATTCCTCTTTCAAGGGCAGAGCGCTCAGGCCAGGAAGTAATTTCTGAACAAGCAGAATTATTTCAACACTGGAAACATGTTTGACTAGTTGTAATTGCCATCCTATACCATTACCCTTTCAGTTACTATTTTGTAGCAACTCATGATGCTAAATTAACTCTAAACAAACCATAAAATAACTCCTATTCTCTCTCATAAGTGGGATAATAGGACATGTACCATGGAGGATGCTTATGGTACCATGACAGTGATCAGCCTTTCAGAATTTGGTCAACTTTATAAACAACTACTAAAATGACCAGATCGAAAGGGTTGATCTTAAGCCTGAACCTTAATTTTAAGAATAGTATGTTTTTCATGTCCTATTATTTATGGATTGGTTAATCAAGGTCCTGCTTACTATATGCAGGGCAATGAACCAGGAGCTATTGTAATAGTCTCATTTCTAAAATAGCACGCAAGCTGGTCAGGGAAATGAGACAAATATGTGAACTCCTACAAGAAGGAGAAGGCAGTATAAGTGAAGTGGAATCTGTGGCTAGGAAAGAGAGAACTCTGTGCCAGCAGGGACTGCCCCCAGCTTCTTGCACACTGCTTGGCACATAGTAGGTTCTCCGTATATATAAGGCTTTGTTGGAAAGACATAATAGGTGTTCGGGACCTCCAAGGAGACAGTTCGCTTCTCACTGGGGTGACGAAAGAAGTTTCCCTGGGGGAAAGCAGTGTTTGAGCAGGACCATAGAGGAATGGCCAGGAGTGGAAAGGACAGTGACCCAAGGGCTGGGTGAGCAGAGGGGAAGATGCTTAATGGTTTTAGAGAGCAGGGGTCTCATAAGAGAGAAGTATGGGCTAAGGCTAGAAAGGCAGCTTGTGGGCAGCTGTGCATGCTCTGCTAAGGAGTCTGGACTTGATTCAGCAGATGGTACCTTGAGGAGTTTCCTCTTTTGGTTATGGTATACAGAAGAATTGAGCTAACAAGCTAAGTCCCTAATCCACATGATGTCCGGGGAATAGGAAGGAAGGTACATCTGCTCTTTCTCCCATCTCTTATTTCAACAGCCCTCCATTTTATTTTGCAGGTGGACCCTATGAGATGTAGGTGGAATTTTACATTTTAAAGATTGGTTCATTGAGGCACAGAGAGGTTAAGTAATTTGCCCAAGTTTGCATAGCTGGGAAATGGCAGAGCTGGTATTTGAACCTAGGCAGTCAAGCTCCAGAGAGCATCCCCATGACCAGCCACACTGTATTGGCTTTCCTTACTGATGGCACAAGACACGCACATTTCCCATGGAAGCTCAGTATAAACCTCTGCATGGATTCAAA
>JAQZBX010009138.1:29787-46878 GCA_029593785.1 Cabassous unicinctus
AAAAAAAAAAAAAAAAGAGGCTAGTCCTGAAAATGGCTTCTTTGCCCTGACAACATAAAATAAATGTTCCTCAGCATTTTCTATTATTCGTTGAGAAATATGGGTCATGATTGCAATTAATAAACTAGAGTTTGGGTTAGGAGGGACTTTCTGACCTATTTCTTGCTTATGGCATAATGAGCTGATGAGTTAGTTTAATTCATAATTACCTCCACTTATCTACCATTCCCATCCCTTTTCTGGCTTATGAATTCATGTCCCATCGTTGCTGTGAAATAAACGTCCAAAACGTACAAGATAGAACTTGTAATCGAGTCACTTATGTTTTCACTGGTCTATTTGGGTGATTTCCTCTTACTCGAGGGCCCAGTTGGAACCTTCTGCAGATGAGGAGTGCCCTCTGAGGGATTAGAGGAGCCGTGTCTGCCACTGACCCGACTTCTCCAAATCCAATCTAGGCCACCCTGTGCCAGCCTCAGAACCTGCCTGGAGCAGGCCAGGCAGCCCTGGGACCTGGGAGTCCAGGGCCTTGCTTGGTGGAATAGTAGCCACCTCTATGTGGTCATTTCCACATCACCAACAGAGCAACTTAGGAAAACTTTGAAGTGTCTGAAGAGCCCGTGACTGACACTGACTCCAGGAAAAATCACCTTGTGTCGTTTCCTCCCTCCCATTGCCAACATTTTTATCTTTTGGAAATCAGGTCTAATAATCATTATAAGCAGCCTCACAGGAAAAAACCTACAGGGGAAACAGCCAAGTGAGACAGTGTGTGTGTGTATGTTGTGTGTGTGCGTACACATGCACTTGTGTAAGCATGTGTGTGTTTTGTGGGAAGATGGAGAGAACTTATTTTCACTCTGGGTGGAGTTTGGAGCTGACTGCCTGGACGTGAGTCACAAGTACCCACCAGTTGCCTCCAAATACTCCAAGAGAGGCCAAGGAGAACTTTCTCCCCTTACCTGAGAAAGTCATTTTGACTCCCTCTCCAAGGGCAGAAAGGGTCATTTTATAACTGGAGATATTGCTCTATAATGATACCAGCTAATACTAACACTAGTATAAAATATATAATACTAATGCAAAATACTAATAACTTCTTTCTAGCACAGTGGGGTAGGGCTGGTGGAGCCCAGTCTTATTTAATGATGAATTGCAATAAGAATAAATGTACAAAAGGTACTGTCTCTGTGGTTCTCTTTCACCGAGAATTCTACCTACCCTAAGTTCTCCAAGAGAGCTGCTTCCTTCTTTGCGGTTTCAGCTCTGGCCACTGCACTCTTTCCTGAAAGTATCTGGTGCCTCCTCGGATAATCTGGACTAGCCTCTGACCCTGCTTTGGTCTCTGACTCAGCCTCCATGAAAGTCTGGTCCAGGATCTCTGGTCCAGGCCTTTTCTGATTCTGAAGAAGTGTGCATGCTGGCTCTTTGCTTCCTTCTGTGCCTGTGATGTGATTTTTAAATATTTTCAAGTCAGTATTTCAAAGAGAAGATTATGAACAAGATAAGCCTTTGGTTCAAATGGGTTTATTCAATCCAGGAGTGAAGCACACTGGGTTTGAGGCCATCCAAAGTTGCCAAGGACTTAAAATAAAAAATGAGCATCAAAAGAGAACATAGAGGGAAGCGGATGTGGCTCAAGCTATTGGGCTTCCGTCTACCTCATGGGAGGTCCCCGGTTTGGTTCCTGGTGCCTCCTGGGGAAGGCGAGCTGCCACGGTGGGCTGACACAACAAAATGTTGCAACAAAAGAGACACAAAGAGGAAAGACAATGAGAAACACAACAAACCAGGGAGCTGAAGTGGCTCAGGTGATTGAGCACCTCTCTTCCACATGGGGTTCAGTTCCCAGATCCTCTTAAAGAGAAAACGAGCAGACACCGAGATCACACAGTAAATGGACACAGAGAGCAGACAGCAACCACAAACAGTGAGGGGGTTGGCGTAAATAAATAAATCTTTTAAAAAAAAAGAAGACATGGAAAAGGAACACTAAGGAGGGAAAATCTGCATATGAGTGTGGGTATGTGTCTGTGTGTAACCATTTGACTACTTAGGGTTTTAGTTTCCCCATCTGTAAGAAGGGAACAATTGATCAGATCTAATATTCCATGCCTTCATTTCTTAGAGACCTGGATGCGTTGGCCAGAGCTTATTTTCACGGCAGACATATGCCAGTTCTATTAAATAATTATTTCCAAATTTATTTTTAAAGTTTTTAATTGACATTTATCTTCTAATGATTGTAGTCCATAGTTTCTGTGAACCTATCTTCTAAACTGACTTGGTTCGAAGCATCTGATCTTTCCAGCTATAAACTGATTTTGAGAGCTTCAACCCAAATTCGGACCCACCATTTCTTTGCCATTATTTTTTTGAAATTAGGGCTATTTGCTTGTGGGTCTGTTTATTTTACTTCAGCATTAGCATGTGCAATAATTATGGTCACTGCAGTATTAACACTGTCCATTTTGCCGAGACCCAGCCGTGCACTTGGCACACCATGAATATACAGCTCTCTGGGCAGAGTCACTTCACCAGGAGCGTCACACAAAAGGCAGCAGGCTGGGTGACACCTGAGGTGAGGGAGGTGGAAGCTGGGTGCAGGACAGGCAGGGCGCCTGTTCCTCCATGTCTGTCACTTTCCATCTTCAGCAGGTTTGTGCTCTTCTGGGAGGGGCTTTGGGGAGGAAAGAACTTAAGAGGACAGATCAGAGAGTAGGGCACAAAGCAATCTTCTGGGGTTCTCCTATCACCTTTAATACTTTCCCAGGCTAACTCAGCAGATTCTCCCTTCATCTCAGAACTCCTGAAATCTCAATTGCTCAAAGGTTTCTGCTTGACACTGGACAAGTAATGGTGGTTTTCCCCCAGCACCCACCTCCTAACACTCACCTCTTCACTAAACACCTCTCTAAACAAGTTGGTTTCCCTTTGCATCAACACTTCATAAATAAATATTTTATCAGCATTGACAAATATTTCTAACTAGATTATTATTGTTTAGTCACTAATAACATCCTAAATATATTAATTAATTTCTCATAAAAATCCTGAGAGGTCAGTACTATAATTTTCCCCCATCACTAAGAAAACTGAGACTTAACAAGGTTAAAGTATCTGGCTCAAGATCACACACTGGCACATGGAGAAATAGGGCTCTAAGCAAGTTGTTTGGCTCCAGAGTCTGTATGCTTGGCCATGACCTAGCTGCTAGCATCCCCACACTGAGCACTTGGCCATGACTGGCCTGCTAGCATCCCCACACTGAGCACTTGGCCATGACCCAGCTGCTAGCATCCCCACACAGACCACTTGGCCATGACCTAGCTGCTAGCATCCCCACACTGTGCACTTGACCCTGACTGGCCTGGTAGCATCCCCACACTGAGCACTTACTATGCATCTGCACAGGATAAGGCACTGTAGGACACCAGGAAGACCAAGACACTGCTCCCACCCTCAAGAGAGTCATAGATATTTGAGGACCTAGGGAGGTAAAAGCAAAACACGTGCAGCTAGCTGTAATATAGAAGACACTTTACCAAGTTCATGACACAGGTAGAATAAAGTACTACAGAGGCCTGAGATAAGAGTCATCAATCCTAGATGGGGAACGATTTTAGCTTTTCAAACTCACCTGGCTAACTTAAATTTACAAGTATTATATATTAAAATGACCACTCAGACTTTGAGAACTATGAAAACATGCCTTTTACCAAAAAATACAAAAATAGTTTTATTACTTTATTTTATTTTTTATTTTTTTATTTTTTTAAAGATTTATTTATTCATTTATTCCCACCTCCTCATTGTTTGCCCTTGCTGTGTCTGTTTATCTTCGTTTCTTTAGGTGGCACCAGAAACTGAAACCCAGCCCTCGGATATGGGAGGGAGGCGCCTAATCGCTTGAGCCACCTCTCTTCCTTGCTTGGTTGTGTCTCTCATAATGATTTTCTCCTTGTGTCTCTTGTTGCTGCATTATCTTGTTATGTCAGCTTGCTGCGCCTACCCATTGCGCCAGCTTGCTGTCTTCTTTAGGAGGCACCAGGAACCGAACCATGGACCTCCCATGTGGTAGGCAGGAGCTCTATCGCTTGAGCCACATCTGCTTCCCAGTTTTATTACTTTAAATACACTTTCAGTGCCTATTTTCTGGTGAGTGGTAGGCAGGAAATAATTGGATTTTTTTTCTCTTATTATCTGTTCTCTCCAAGGGTGAATTCAGCTTCCTTAGACAGCTAACTTCATTGCTTCCCAAGACACTAATCTTTATGCAAAATCTTTTGATTAACACTGAGGGAGAAGAGCAGTCCCTGAAGCAGATCCTCCCTGCCATACCTGTTAAACTACTTCTGTTGCTTTGATCAGCAAAACCAGACAAAGAAGCAAACAAACTAAATATGCACCCAACCCTTGAGTTCCCAAAAACAGTTGTTTGACTGAGGTGTCATGTTTCGATTTGGTTGCTCAAGCCAATGTCAATAGTGACATGATTTTGAACTTGCAGACACAGACTCAAACTCCATTGATTTTTCCAAGTGCTGAAAGTAACAGAAACACTCAGCTCAGTATCATGGTCAAAATGCTACTTAGAGACAGATCCAAACATAGGAACAACCGCCCTCCCCCGGCAAATTCACTCAGAATGAGGCAGAAGGAAACCTTTTGCTGAGGTATGTCAGAAGGTCTGCACCGGGCTGGAATGGAAAAGGTGCTGAGGGTCAGAGTGGAGGGATGGCTCCAGCCTCCAAGACAGGGTGGGAGGGGAGCATCTCAGCAGGACGCCAGCACCTTCATCCTTTCTGAAAAACACAATCAGGTTGAGAGCTCTGTGCACTTTGCTACATGATAACCCAACATCCTGTGGCTGACTGAGACACTTGGCTAAATTCTTGATTATGCTTAAAAACTGCTTTTCAAGGCCAACAGATATTCCAGAAAGCAGAAAGTTTATGCCAAGGATGTCCGGGTTTGTGTCTTCATTTTTAAGACACAACAGTGTTGTCTCAACAATGCGATTCTGAGCATGTTGCCAGAAGAAACAAGGATCTTGAGAAATGAATGGAGCCTTCTTTTTTATCAGCCCAGATGAACACATTAAAGAAAAAAAAAGATTTGCAATCTAAGACATCTGTTCAGATGTATTTTTTCTGCTTATTAATAAATAAAAATGTAAATTATAGTTCAGGATTAGTTAAATTACTCAGGCACCTTTTAAAAAACATTAACCTAAAAGGAGAAAATAAGATGTTGAAGCAAAAAATATATACTGGAAATTCCTTCCCTCTCAATCTCTCTAATTCCCCTGCTGCACACAGCTGCTATTACTGGTTATTCTTGCACAATTATTTATTTGTTTATTAAAAAGTTTTATTGAGATATATTTATGTACCATGTAATCGATCCAAAGTGTATAATCAATGGCTTTTTTTTTTTAGATGTTAAAAAGACCTTTATTGTAAAATTGTAAAATAAATAGAAAAATAGATTGAATGAAATTAAAAATTTTAAAAGAAAGTGCAAGGCCAGATTAGATTTAATATAATCAATTATAAGAAATAAATAGTATAGCAACAAACATTTATAAATGTAAATAATAATTCTAATATAATAGAAATTAATTATAACATAATTCTAATTTTTATATTACAGCTCTAACTATTAGACATAATAATCTCTAAGAGTGAAATAAATTATTGGTTTAGTTATTTAATTTCCATTTAGGCCATAATTCTTTCTGGATAATCAAATTTCTATTTGGGAATTCTTCATATCTTATTGGAGTGAATTACCGCAGATAACAATATGCCAACACATAATTTTATGAGGCAGAAAAACACAAAGTCATTTTCAACGGTAGTATGCTAAATCATTATTGATCCAGATGGATTATTTTAATTAATGAGTATGCATAAGAAAGGGTTAAGGAAAAATGAAGAATCCAAAAAATATCTCTTCTCCAGTTCCCCTCAATTAAAAGCAAGTATTTATTTTGTATGAAGAAACTTACAGAATACTGATCATAGGAACAATTTGCTAGTTGCACTGAGTAATTATTCATATACTAATTTCCTTGTTTGTTTTCTATTATTATTATTGAAATAATGAAAGGGCTGTAATAATGATTGAAGTAATGAATGCACAACTATGTGATTATACCAAATACCATTGATTGTACACTTTTGATAAATTATATGTTTTATTAATATGTATCAACAAAATTGATTTGTTTAAAAAAAATAGCGTGGGTTAGGAGAAAAATATACCAAATGTAAGACATGGACTATAGTTAGTAGTAATATTTTGATGATGCTTTTGCATAGTTTGTAACAAACGTATCACAACAATGCAAGGTATTTGTGGAGAGGTGATGTATGGGACCCCTGTACGATGTTACGCATGTTTATTTTGTACGTTCACAACTTTTACTATACACTTATTGTTTATGGATACATTTCAATAAAAAGAAAGGAAAAAATATATATACTGGTGTCATCTCCCTGTCCCCTTCCAGATGAGGAGAAATGGACACTGCAGGGACCCGAGAAAGTTCTTTGACTTTCATGGCAACTCAGGGTCTATCCATGTCTGGCTGTTCCGAGGAGGTCAATCAGCTGCCATCTTATCAGAATTTCTAATGAGACAAACCAAATATCTTTTCTGTTGTTGGCAATCAACCCACAGCGATATTGGCTAAACAAATCGGGGGGAATTGTGTAATTGTTCTTTATAGTAATTTCTCCACTAACTAAGCAGATGTTTCCCATTTCATGTTTAATTGCCAGAAATGTATCTACCAGAAATAGTAATAACACAGGAGGTGGGGGAGGGGAATCAAGAATTCTCTTTGACCATCACCTGGCAGGACTCTCCCTCCATCCCTCTCTCCCAGATGAGGTAGACTGCATTGCTGTGGCTCACATGAGGGGCTGGGGTGTCCCAATTGTTTTGTTCTTTGTGGTGCTTAGAATACTGCCTGGTGCAGGGGTTCAGTGGATTTCTGTGAATGAATGAATAAATGGATGGTTACCCTCCCTAGGGACAGAGGGCCTTGCATAGCTGCAGCCTGGGCAGACTCCTCCTCAATCCTGAACATTGACACGCGGGCGCCCAGCCGTTCAGTCTCCCGCCTCTCGGTCGTCCCAGAGGCTATGGCCGACTCTGCCCTGGTTTGGTGGCTCCTCCTCAGTCAGCCGCTGCTTTCAACCTCCATCCTTCCTAGACCAGCTTTATTAAAAAGAGCTTTGTCTACAAGAAGTTAGTTCTGTGCTGCTTCTAAATCTTCTACTTTGCAAATTGAATTTGCATTAAACGTCAATACTTCCTTGGATTTAATGCTTTCTGGATCTTTGTTCATTCTTATGGCTTTCTTCCTCCCTTTCCTAAAAATGCTTTAATATCTTTGATAGTGAATTGAAGAGAAAGTCACACTTGCTAGAGATGAACAGGGAAGATTCTAATGTGCCACTCACTCCTCTTTAGTCAGTGGCTCTTATGGATTGAGTTGTGTCTCCCAAAAGATATGTTCAAGTCCTAATTCCCAGTCCTGTGAATATGAATTTATTTGTAACTAGGATATTTGAAGATGTCGTTAGTTAAGATGAGACCTAACTGGATTAAAAGGAGAGGAAATTTGTACACAGAGAGATAGAGAGAGACAGTCATACAACAGAGGCAGAGACTGAGTTATGCCACCACAGCCAGGGAATGCTTGACAAAGTGAAAATATATGGGGCAGTTTGAAATTACTTTATGAACCCCAAAAAGAGAAAGATTATGTTTTTAAACTAATCTATTCCTGTGGATGTAAGACCTTTCATCTAGACTATATCAGTGAGGCATAACTCAGGCTGAGTCTCTGCCCTCTTACTGGGTCTTATAAAAACAGAGAAACAGAGAGACACACAGACACAGGAAAATGAAGTCCTCATTTTTGATCCTTCCACATGAGAGAGGAATATAAGATTGCTTAAGCACGAAGCCCCCAAGAGGCTGGGCCCATGGGGCAGCTCAAGAGGAGATGAACCCTGCTATATGCCTGATAGCTTACAGCTGAATTTGGGGAGAAAGCAGAGCAGCCAAGACTGATAGAGGAGTCCCAGAAAGAGACAAGCCCTATGCCACATTGCTCACAGCTTAGCTCCGGGAGCTGGGCTTCAAGAGATGGTGAGTCCAGAGGGGAAGGCTGAGACCTCGGCAGAGATTGGCAGCCATCTTGCTTTGCCATGTGCTGGGACAATAGGATCAGCAGTAGCTGACTTTGGTGAGAAGGCACCTCTTATGGTGCCTTAGTTTGGACTTTTCATGACCTTGGAACTGTAAGCTTTCACCCCAAATAAATCCCCTTTATAAAAGCCAACCCTTTTCTGGTACTTTGCATCAGCAGCCCTTTGGCAAACTAAAACACAAGGTAAAGTGAAAATCAGTTGTTTGTGGAACATCTCTGAAATCCTGGAATGGCTGTTACATTATAAGTAAGTGCGTGGATTGCCAGCCACCCACCAGAAGCCAGGGGAGAGCCATGGAATGGATTCTCCCCTTCAAGAGGAAGTATGGCCCTGTCAACACCTTGAATTTGGCCTGCTAACCTCCAGAACTGGGAGATAATACTTTTCTGTTGTTTAAGCCAACTAGTCTGTCGTGCTTTGTTATAGCAGCCCTGGCAAATTAAGACAGTGGCCTACTGTAATTCTTTCATTCTCCTTCCCCCAATCCTGTCATATTTGCAACCAGCTGGCCTTTTGTTTTACCTATTCACTGCCATATTGTTTATTTCAGCATAGTGCCAGTCATTTGCCCCTGGATTCATTCCTCTCTGTTGAGTTCTATATTGCAGGAAGTACACTCCTGAGGCTCCCTTGCCTTTCATCTTCCTGGTAAGCTCAGTCAGTGGGAGGAACTGGTAGGTGATTCGCAGGCAAGAGAAAGGGAGAAGCCAGGGTATTTTCCTGCTTCTAGCCTCCACTTTGTTCAGCATGTCCATTGTTGGCTGTTTTTCCTCAATGGACCCAGCTGGGCAGATCTAACTGGAACACTCATGCTGTACTCCCATCCATAGGGATTGTAGCGGTTTTCTGCAACTGCTGCTCTCAAAATTGTCTCACTGTATCCTCTTTGGTTTCTCAGTTTTTCCATTGCCTTTGTAACCAAATCCCTGTATCAAATACACTCTATTTGAGAAACCTGGGATGGTTTCTGCTTTCTGACTAGACTCTTACCAAATACAGCATGTGAATACTACTGTCAATTTCATAAGGGCATCTCACTTTTTTTTTTTTAACAAATCAATTTTATTTTTACATATTAATAAAGTATAAATCCATCCAAAGTGTACAATCAATGGTATTCAGTATAATCGCATAGTTGTGCATTCATCATTTCAGTCATTTTAAAAGCATTTTCATTATTACAGTAATAATAATAATAATACTAAAAAACAAAAACCAAACAAACAAAACTCATCACCTCTCAATCTCTCTATGCTTTCCCTGCCATACATAGCTGCTATTCTGTTTCCTTCTTTCTAGTTTATTTGTATTTATATATTTTAAAAACAGTCTTATATATGCAATATCACCCATATTCATATTTACCCTGCCATACATAGCTGATATTCTGTTTCCTTCTTTCTAATTATTTGTATTTATATATTTTAAAAACAGTCTTATATATACAATATCACCCATATTCATATTTTACATGAGATTTCACTAAGTTATACAGTCCCATGTTACATTTTTTAGTTTTCCTTCTAGTAATATACATATCCTTAGTCTTTCCCTTTCAACCACTGTCATACCCATATAATAACTCTGCTAGTCACAAACAGCATGATGGACTCTCACCATTTCCGTTTATTTCCAAAGATTTACAAACAACATTCTAATTCTGCACAGATTAACCATCAACTTTCCATTCTCTAGTCTCATTCTATTTTCAGGTGACCTATATTCTAATTATTAATTCCATGAGTTTATATAATATATTCAGTCCATAATAGCACAATCATACAGTATTTGTCATCTTGTGTCTGGCTTGCTTCACTCAACATTATGTCCTCTGGGTTCATCCATGTTGTCATATGCTTCATGACTATGTTTCTTACAGCTGCATATTATTCCATCGTGTATATACACCACAACTTGTTTATCTACTCATCAGTTGGTGGACACCTGGGTTGTTTCCAACTTTTGGCAATTGTGAATAACGCCACTATGAACATTGGTGTGTAAATGTCTGTTCATGTCTCTGCTTTCAGTTCTTCTGGGTATATATCCAGTAATGGTATTGCTGGTTCATATGGTAATGGTATTGCTGATTCATATGGCTAGTCTGCACTAAATTTCCTTAAGAACTGCCAAGCAGTCCACAGTGGCTATACCATTCTACATTCCCAGCAATAGTGAATAAGTGTTCTTATCTCTTCACATCCTCTCCAATATTTACAGTATTCTGATTTTTTAATAGTGGCCAGTCTAATAGGAGTGAAATGATATTTCATTGTGATATTGATTTGCATTACCCTAATCACTAGTGATGTTGAACATTTTTTCATGTGTTTCTTTGCCATTTGTATTTCTTCTTTGGACAATTATCTTTTCAACTCTTTTGCCCATTTTTTAATTGGTTAGTTTGTCTTTTTCTTGTTGAGTTGTATGATCTCTTTATTTCTTTATCTTGCCTAATTGCTCTAGCTAGAACTTCAAGCACAATATTGAATAACATGGTGACAGTGGGCATCCTTGTCTTGTTCCTGATCTCAGTAGGAAAGCTTTCAGTCTTTCACCATTGAGTACAATGCTAGCTGTAGGTTTTTCATATATGCACTTTACCATATTGATAAAGCTTCCCTTTTTCCCTATCTTTTGGAGTTTTTTTTTTTTTAATCAAGAAAGGGTGCTGTATTTTGTCAAATGCCTTTTCTGCATCATTGAGAGGATCATGTGGTTTTTCTTCTCCAATTTATCAATGTATCTTATTATACTAATTGGTTTTATTGTCTTGAACCAACCTTATATACTTGGGATAAAACCGATTTTATTGTGGTGTATAATTCTTTTAATGTGCTTTTGGATTTGGTTTGCAAGTACTTTGTTAAGGATTTTTTCATCTGTATTCATTAAAGATATTGGACTGTAATTTTCTTTTTCTGTAGTATCTTGCTTTGGTATTAGGGTGATGTTAGCTTCATAGAATGAGTTTGGTAGCATTCTTTCCTGTTCAGTTTCTTGGAAGAGCTTGAGCAATGTTGGTATTAGATCATGTTTGAATGATTGGTAGAATTCACTAGAAACCATCTGGGCCCGGGCTTTTCATCTTTGGAAGGTTTTTGATGATTCCTTCAATCTATTCTTTTGTGATTGGTTTGTTGAGGTCTTTTATTTCTTCAAGGGTCAGTGTAGGTGTTTCATGTGTTTCTAGGAATTTGTCCATCTCATCTACATTGTCTAGTTTTTTGGCATACAGTTGTTCATAGTATCCTCTTATGATCTCTCTTATTTCTGGAGAGTCTGTGGTAATATCCCTTCTCTCATTTCGGCTTCTATTTATGTGTGTCTTCTCTCTTTTTTTCGTTATCAGTCTGGCTAAGGGTTTGTCAATTTTGTTGATCATCTCAAAGAACCAACTTTTGGTTTTGTTGGTTCTCTCTATTGTTTATTTGTCCTCAATTTCATTTATTTCTGCTCTGATCCTTTCTATTTCTTTCCTTCCACTTGGTTTGGGATTAGTTTGTTGCTCTTTTTCTAGTTCCTCCAGGTTTGCAGTTAGATCTCCAATTTCAACTCTTTCTTCTTTTTTAACGTAAGCATTGAGGACTATATATTTCCTTCTCAGCACTGCCTTTGTGGTGTCCCATAGGTTTTTATATGTTGAGTTCTTATTTTCATTCATCTCAAGATATTTGCTGAATTCTCTTGCAATTTTTTCTTTGACCCACTGGTTATTTAAGAGTGTGTTCTTTAATTTCCGTGTATTTGTAAATATTCCCTATTTCCATCCATTTTTGACTTCCAGCTTCATTCCTTTATGATCAGAAAAAGTGTTTTGTATAATTTCAATCTTTTAAAATTTATTGAAACTTGTCTTGTGACCCAGTATATGGTCTATCTTGGAGAAGGATCCATGAGCACTTGTTAAGAATATATATCCTGCTATTTTGAAGTGCAATGTTCTATAGATGTCTGTTAAGTCTACTTCTTTTATCATATTATTGAAGTTCTCTGTTTCTTTATTTATCCTCTGTCCATATATTCTATCCAATACTGAGTGTGGTGTATTGAAGTCTGCAACTATTATTGTAGAGACATCTCTTTCTCATTTCAGCTTTGCCCTTGTGTGCCTCATGTATCTTGGGTTAGCTGCAAAAATATTTATTATAGTTATTTCTTCTTGGTGAATTGCCCTTTTTATTAACATATAATGACCTTCTTCATCCCTTATAACAGTTTTGCATTTAAAATCTATTTTGACCAATATTAGTATTGCTACTCCAGATATTTTTTGGTTACTATTTGCATGGAATATCTTTTTCCATCCTTTCACTCTAAACCTAGTTGTGTCCTTACATCTGAGGTGAGTCTCTTGTAGACAACATATAGATGGTTCATATTTTTTCATCCATTCTATCAGTCTATGTCTTTTGATTGGGGAGTTCAAGCCATTAACATTCAATGTTATTACTGTAAAGGCATTACTTACTTCATCCATTTTGTCCTTTGGCTTTCTGTTGTCATATCATATTATTGTCTGTCTTTTTACCGATTAATTTACCCTTTGCAATAATTTACATTTCTACACTCTTCTCCAAGTCTCTTGCCCTTGTTTTTTCCTTCCAGGTTGCAGAACTCCCTTTAGTATCTCTTGTAATTCTGGTCTTTTGGTAACATATTCTATCAGTTTTTGTTTGTCTGTGAAGACTTTGAATTCACCATCATTTTTGAAGAACAGTTTTGCCAGATACAGAATTCTTGGCTAGCATTTTCTCTTTCAGTACCTTAAATACATCATACCACTTTCTTCTTGCCTCCATGGTTTCTGATGAGAGGTTGGCACTTAATCTTATTGAAGTTCCCTTGTATGTGATTCTTTACTTTTCTCTTGCTGCTTTCAGAATCCTCTCTTCATATCTGATATTTGTCATTCTGAATAGTAGGTGTCTTGGGGTAGGTTTTTCAAATTTATTGTGTTTGGGGTGTGTTGTTCTTTTTGGACATTGATATTTATGTCTTTCACAAGGGTTGGAAAGTTTTCAGTCATTATCTTCTCGAATATTCTTTCTGCCCCTTTCCATTCTCTTCTCCTTCTGGGACACTGATAACGCATATGTTTGGGCATTTCACATTGTCATTCAATTCCCTGAGACCCTTTTCCACTTTTTCCATTCTCTTCTCTTTCTATTCTCCTGTCTTTTCTGGTTCAGATGTTCTGTCTTCAAAATCACTAATTCTGTCTTAGATCAATTCAAATCTGCTCTTATGTGCCTTGAAAGTATTTTTAATCTCATCCATTGTGCTTTTCATTTCCATAAGGACTGTTACTTTACTTTCTAGGCTTTCAAATTTTTCTTTATGCTCACCCCATGTCTTCTTAATATCCTTTATCTTTTTAGTCATATTTTCTTTCAATTCTTTGAATTGATTTAGAAGGTTGTGTGATTATCATTGATTGTCTTAAATCCTGTATCTCTTCAAGATATTAGGTTTGTTCCTTTGGCTGGGCCATGTCTTCCTGTTTCCTAGTATGGCTTGTAATTTTTTGTTTATGTCTAGGCATCGGAATATGTTGGTGAATTTACTCTGGTGGCCAATTTCTCTCTCTTGCCTTTTATATTTGATTCAACTTATTCTAAGTCTTTAAAATTGCCCAGCTTAAGTTATCAAAATCAGGCCAGGGACTCACTAATGAGGCACAGACTTTCTCCCAGGAGTTAGGGTACAGAGAGAACCAAAAGCAGTTTTGGCTGTGCAATTTCCAGACTGGCCAACAGATGGTGCTCATCAGCACACCTTTCTGTGTAGGTGTTTCAATCCCAGTTTTCCTGTGTTTTTGTCTGGCCAGAGCCAAGATTCAAAGCTGGCTGATATCACTGAAGAATAGACCCCGTGACTCCCTCTCCCTTTTCCCTTGTAACAGCTGATGGGGAGGAAGATGTCTGTTCCCCTCTCTGTCAGCTGCAGTGAGCCAGGGATTTTATCCCAGCTTAATATCTTGGGGGTGGCGGAGGGGAGCCCTTCTCAGCCACTGTGGGTGTTTGGTAACTCACATTGGCTGTTTCGTGAAGGGCACAGAGACTTTGTCTCTGTGTCCCTCACCCTCCTGGGAGTTGTGTAGTATTGTCCTGGTCTGCTGACCCCCAAAGCAGGTCCCTCTGACAGCTTTTGGCTCTTTCTCCATTGTTTTTGTGAGAGAGTTGAGCCCCACCTGCCTAAACTGATGCCATCTTCGCACAATTCCTGCCGAGTACATGCTCACTTTCCTTTTGACGGCCCTGTGTCATGAAACTTATCCATGGGCACCTACCTCACAAGATAAAGTGAAGATCAGTTGTTTGTAAAATATTTGTGAAATCATGGAATGGCTGTTACATTACAAGTAAGTGCAATATGACATTAGTCAGCATTCATTGAAATACTCTGCATGCTGAAGAACATTTGATTCTATTTCCTTTGGAGCAACCATTTTGACAATTGTTCTGCTTGCCTTCCAAGCCTAGAGGTAGAAGTGGGACCTAACTTGTCACTCACTCAATGCCTAAGTCATTTGTCCCTTCAGCTTTAGAAGTGGATTTAAAGCCAAAGCTAGATTGAGGGTAAAGATTTTAAGGGAATTGACAGATGAACTGTGGCTGCAGATTTTTTTTGACAAGGCTCAGTGGGAAAGGTATTGCTATTGGAGCCAGACACACCTGAGTTCCAATCCTAGCTTTGCATCTCCTGAGCTGTGTAAATTTGACCCAACAACTTAAATTCTTTAAGCCCCAGTTTTTTTTCTAACATCAAATGATAGGTGCCTGGCATCTCAAAGGGAGCTCTGTAGATTAAAGCAGCTATTATTAATAATAGGTCCTTGTCTATGATGTCTCTGAATGTAAAAAGTGGGTGGGTCAGTTAGTTGGAAGAATGTGTAACTTCTGCTGGCAGTTCTTAGCTTGTACTAAATCATTAAGGAACCCAAGCGGTCCCCTGCTGTAGACTCAAGTGGCTCCTCCAAGGCAGGTAGAGTCCTGGTCTTATTGAGCTCAGGGCTGGTGTGGCCAGACAATCCACAAAACTGAAGCAGCTTGGCCTTTGCTGTCAATAAGCTTTATTTTAGGGTGGTTTCCTAAGAAGAATAGATATGTCCCCTGGGAAGACTCAGCCAGCATTAAAGACCCAGCTATCATTTACAAATCTAAGACATAACTGTTAAAAGCTGGCTTTTTCCCTTTATTAATTAACACGGCTTATTATGTAAGATAAACTCATGCTATATAAAGTCTATTGAGAACCCAGACCCTGCTCCTATCCATTTCCAGATATGTTCAAGAGCAACCTAGAAGCTAAGTCCTTTTAAAGAACACAATTACTTTGTTTTTGTTGTAAAAGTCAACCTCCTTAATTTATTTCTTTTCTGTGTATATTCATCTTGTCTGTTCATTAAACACTTGTTTAGTTGCTTAGTCTTTGCAGGTAGGATACAAAAAGGAAGAACTGGAGACTGTTTAAATTTGCATATTCCTGGGCTCAGATCTAGTAAATATTGAATGGTGTTGATAAGAATAAAGGTCCTAAATATCTGACCTTAAGCGACTAGACAGGAGTTTTCCATTATGAGTTGCAGTCTATGGCATCAGGGTGATGCTTTTGATTTGAGCTCTCTTGAAAGGGACTGATTTATGCTGTTTGGGTGAATGGGTAAATTACACCATTAGCTTGATTTTACTTAATAACTCTGTTAAATGTTTTTAGTCATAACTTTCATTACTTTAAAGATAATAAGTAAGCTGGTGGCAACTCATATTGCTATCTGAGTTGATCCTGATCTGCCAGTTAGGTGGAAGGGAAATCCTGTAACCCAAAGTCCCCTATCAAGTGCTGATTTGCATCAATTTGAAACATGGGGTAGGTAGGAATCGGGAGCAAAGCTTTCTCAGTGAACAATTCGAAGTCCAAGAGTTGAGATGTACTGAGATTGAGGGGCACATAGAATTTCAACCCTTGTTAAACAGAGGGGCTTCTGTGATGGGGGATCATCAAGGGACTTCTTGGGCAGCTAAAGGGAGACTTTCTCCCTTCCTGCCCTTTGAGAACATAGAGAGGAGGCTGGTTTGGCAGAATGCAAATTGATAAACAGCCCAGAGACAAAGAACTTCTAACTCTTAAACTGTAGTAAGCAGCTTGTGTGTGGGTATTGGTCCTAAAGTAGCTCCTAATCAGAATGCAGTGAGGATCCAAATGAACTCGGCTCTTACATAGAATAGACGTAATTATACATTCATTACTTAGCTCCTTTTTTCAGCTTTCCTCCCAGGTCTTTAGATTTTGCAAATTATCCCTTCAACTGCATGTGGCAGTCATCTGTTCACTTTCATGGACCTGTGATCAAAAAAGAAATAAACCAGATAGCATTCAACTAAGACTTTCTAGTTCTGCAATCCATCTGTCAAGCCCTCCTGATTCTCCTCACTCACCTTTCTTTTTCTTTCTTTATTTTAAAGAATAACTATCTCTTTTATTGATTATATTGACCGATGGTCTCTTCTCTGACAATGCTTCCAGACAAACAGATATCTCTGCCTGTTTTCTTCACTGAACTATGTCCCAAGCACTTAGAGCAGGATCTGAAATATAGCAGGTGCTCATAAATATTTGTTGACTGCATGAGTGAATAAACCACATCCTGGTTTTATATCTTTATGCATTAAGAGACTGATAATAGAGACTTATGTTAAAAAGAAATTCAGTAACTGTTTTTGGTTAAATAAAGATTCAACTCAGGGAAGTGGCTGTGGCTCAATTGGTTGGGCTCCCGTTTACCATACGGGAGGCCCCGGGTTCGGTTCTTGGGGCCTCCTGGTGAAGGCAAGCAAGCCCGTGCAGCGCGGTGAGC
>JAQZBX010009139.1:0-47007 GCA_029593785.1 Cabassous unicinctus
CCCACCCCCTCACTGTTTACACTTGCTGTGTCTGTTTGTCTTTGTTTCTTTAGGAGGCACTGGGAACTGAACCCAGGACTTCGATGTGGGAGGGAGGTACCTAATTGCTTAAGCCACCTCCGTTCCCTGCTTTTGTTGTGTCTCTCATGTTTTTCCTCTTGTGTCTCTTGTTGTGTCATCTTGTTGTGCCAGCTTGCTGTCTTCTTTAGGAGGCACTGGAAACCGAACCACAGACCTCCCGTGTGGTAGGCAGGAACTCAATCACTTGAGCCACGTCTGCTTCCTGCTGCCAGATCTTAAGCTCTTGGGAGGAGGGTTGATGCTTGTTTTGTCTGCACCACAGTCCAATCCTTGGCGCGGTAGCAGCACAGTGAGTAGTGATGGGCGTCATGGGGTCCTCAGTCTTGCCAGGAGCTTGCCCTCAGCCTATGAGCTGTGTGCCAGTGGGGAAGTGACTTCACCTTTCTGAACCTCATTTTCCTCATGTGTACATGGGAAAATAATAGCCAGGTTGTTGGGAGGGTGATATGAAGTAACAATCACACTCCCTACTTCCCTTTTCTGCTTTATTTTCTCTGTAGCACTGATCACCATTTATCAAAATATATATTTTACTTCTGTTATTTTCTCCTTCCACTAGGATGTCAACTCCACAAGACAAGAATTTCATTCTGTTTTGTTCACTTGAATATCCCCAGCACCTAGAACAAAGTTTGGCACATGGTAGGCACTCAGTAAATATTTGTGGAATGAATGATTCCACATTTGTAAACTGATTGGTGCTTGATAAGTGCCCAACAATGGTAGCTATCGTTAATTTAGCATTATGAGGAAGAACTCAGGCTCTGGAATCTAACTGGAAACAGTTTAGGGCAGGGAAAATTTTGCATCATAGGAAGTAGAGGCTAGGAGTTCAGGCTGATAAATCTTGTCTGTACCACTTACTGGCTGTATGTCCTGGAGCAAATGACTTCCCCTCTCTGTTACTTGGTTTCCTTGCCTGGAAAATGGTATATAATTGTACCTCCCTGGTAGGATATGATGATGGACCATACATGTAAAGCACTTAGTGGAGTACCTGGCACATAACAAGTGTTCAGTAAACACTGGCCACCATCACTCATGATAATATTCAGGCTCCAGGGGACTTCTGAGTCTATTAAACAGTTGCTAAGCACCTTAGATATGTCAGGGGCCAGTGACCTTAATTAATGTCTATTCACCTGAATCTGCAAACGCCTCAAGGGAAAGGACCCTGTGTACATTATCAAGACCTTGGCCCCCAGCAGAAGTTAATTAATTTTCAAACATGCTGGAAAAATTACACACTTAACTCGAATATGAGAACCCACAGTAGCTGTTAGAATAATAATATCAAATGCCTACTATGTGCCAGGCATAAGATCCCAAATTTTATAGATCTTACAACCTAGCAAGGGAGACAGACCTTGTTCCAATAGTTGCACTAATAGATGTAACATTGCAACTGATAAATAGGATCACAAAGGAGAAAATATAATGGAGGGGGTTGACCTGGTTGGGAGTTTGGGAGACAGTCAGGGAAAGCTGTACCTGGGAAGTTGTATTCATTTCCTACTGCTGCCATAACAAATTACCAACAACACAAATGTATCCTCGCAGGTTCTGGAGGCTAGAAGCCTGAAATCAAGTTGTTGGCAGGGTCACACACCCCAAAAACTCTAGGGGAGAATCTTTGCTTGCCTCTTCTAGCTTCCAGTGGCTCCTGGCAATGCTTGGTGCTCCTCGGCTTATAGCAGCACCACTCCAATCTCTCCTCTGCAGTGATGTGGCATTTTCTCTTCTCGTGTGTCCATGTCCCTGTGTCCAAATTTCCCTCCTCTCATATTGGCCTCATTTTAACTAATCACATCTTCAAAGACCCTATTTCCAAATAACATCATATTGATGAGACCAGGGGTTAGGACTTGAACATATCTTTTGGGGGGCCATAACACAACTGATGACAGCATCTTAAGACGGTCCCTTAGGGGAGGAAGAAGAGAAAAGAGTTTATCTGCTGGCTCCGTGTCAAGGATACACTCCAGAGGGTGTTATTCCCTCCTGCTTCAGCTCACACATGGGTGAACACCCAGGAGGTCCTTCGGTGTTTCACAGACACCCCGGAGCGGAAGGAGAGGTAGGAAGCACTAAGGTCAGGCAGGGAGCTAAAGTGTTATGCTTTTGTGAAGCCAGCAGAGCCCACACATATTAGGTCACCATATCAATGGTCAGTATGGAACAAGTGGCCAAAGGAAGTCATCTAGACAGGGTGAAGCTGAGAGCATGTGAAGGGCCCATTATATGCACATTTGCTCGGCAGAATACTATCCAACAGTGAAAATCAATGGCCTACAGCTATATGCATCCACATGGATGGATCTAATTTTTAAAAGTTCCACAAAAAAGCAAATTGCAGCAGTATGCATACAGTATTTATACAATATCAAAAACCGGCCGGGACACAGCAGTCCCACAGACCTGTCTCTTGCTTCAACACTGTTTGGATGGCACAACCATGGGGACTAGCCCTCCCACCCACCCCCTTCAGCCTTTGACCACCCTCCAGCCTTCCCTCCAGTTGCCACCTCCAGGACCATCTTCTCTGCCATCCCCTGCCTCTGGGACCTGCTAATACCCTTTTTTGTGTGGTTAGCTCCTCACTGTCAACCAACCATGAGCTCAGAATCATTTCACCGAAGTAGAGGCCTCTGATAACCATCTAGTCAACCTGCATTTGTGGCCTCCTACACCCACGTCTCTCTGGGCTTCCATTTTGCCCGTGACGATGTGGCCTGTTGAAAAGGGAGAAGCAGGAAGGCGCAGAGCAACTCTTGAAGATGCACAACCAGTGCGTCGGCCAGGCCCTCTCCCAGGATGTGCAGAAGGCGTCTCAAGGTGATTGTGGTCAAAGCCTGGATGCCCTGGGAGCCACCATAGCCCTGGAGAAGAACCTGAATTAGGCCCTTTTGGATCTGCATGCCCTGGGTTCTGCCCGCACAGACCCTCACCTCTGACTTCCTGGGGAGCCAGTCCCTAGAGGAGGAGGTGAAGCTCATCAAGAAGATGAGGGACCACCTGCCCAACCTCCACAGGCTGGCCGGCCCACCAGTCAGGCTTAGCGAGCATCTCTTCCAAAGGCTCACCCTCAAGCAGGACTTGGAGCCTCCAGAGCCCGGTGGTCTTTTGGGGGCTCCTGTGCATTTCCCTGGCATCTGGGCTTCTGCCTGAGCCTCTCTGTCTAGGAAGCATCTTTTTTTTTTCTTTTTTTTTTAGGTACCAAGGCTGGGGATTGAACCTGGGACCTTGTATGTGGGAAGCTGACACCACTAAGCCACATTGGCTCCCCTAAGTTGTTTTTTCATTTGTTTGCTCTTTGTTTTTTTGTTTTTAAGGAGGCACCAGGAACTGAACCCGGGGCCTCTCATGGGCAGGTGCTCAACCACTCCAGCGACATCTGCTCCCAAGGAGGCATCTTTTTAACTAACCACCTTGCAGCCCTCTGACAAGCTGTGAACAAGAATAATTGATAAAGCTTTTTGCAGTTAAAAAAAAAAAAGTTCAGGCTATCTATCTACCCATCTACCTGCCTATCTAATAACAGTATAAAGAAAAGCAATGGAATGATAAACAAAATCAAAACTGCAGTTAGTGATTATTTCTGGGGGGTGAGGGAGAGGAGGTTGGGCTTGAGCCCCAGATAATTTCAAAGACAGATACTGTTGATATTTTATTTCTTAAATTTATGATAATTTTTAACCCACAAACATGTTTCATATACTATTTGTGTAGATGAGATATTTCCCATGTTTTCAGTTTAGAACTGAATGATATTCCTCTCTATTTTTATACCTGTCCAAGGTGGCACAATCTTTATTACTTTGCTTGACAGTACGTAATCCTAAAAGTAATATAATGACTTAGTTTTCCTGACAAACTCTGTATTAGCTGTTCCATACCAAAATAATTGGTACACTGTTAAAGTTATTTTGTAAATGTTCTAAACTGATGATTGAATATGAGGCCACAATAAAAGTTAATGAGTAAATGAATATATTTTTTTTTAATAAAAAAGGGAAATAAAGGGTCAGATCATGCAAGGTTTTGTCCTATAACAAGGCAATGAGTCTTTAATGATTTCTATGTGTTTGAATTTTTGCAACAGGAATAGATTATAATTTTAAAAAATAATTTGCCATTATGAAAGTCCATCCAAAGGGTTATAGGTGTGCCATTGAGGGAGAATGAAACCTTTCATTTTATAGCTAGAGAACTCAGGCCAAATTGGAGGCGGGCAATCTGCCAGAGGCACCAGGACTCAACTGCCAGCAAAACCAACTGTAGAACAGAGCTGCTGCCCTCTTGCTTGATGGAGGAATGAACAAACAACGGCTGATGGGGGAAAGGGACAACAATGGGACAACAGGCATTGAAGGAGCACATGCTACAGGCAAGGTCTTCCCTGAGTGCCAAGGGAGATAGCCAGGAAGGTGAGTGAGGGGCGGGGCGGGCCTCACCTTCAAAGAGCTGGTTCCCAGGTGAGAAGATAAGACTAGGAAAGGTACCTCCCAGTAGGAGGTGATAAGGGGACCCTCTGTACTCTGTACACACCCACCATATAGCCTTATCTCTGCCTGGTAGGGTTACTGATTTACAGGCCTTTTTAGCAGGGCTCCTTGAGGGAATTCATTCATTCAGGCATTTACTGAGCAACTACTGTATACCAGGGACAGCTGGTATACAGTAGATGCTTGATCATTGAACATTGCATTTAATGACAAGCTCAGAGCCTAGCATTCAGTGGGCATTCAATAAATGCTCCCTGAATTGAATAAACAATGAATGAATAAATAACTTGCACCAGGCCTGACACACAGGTATTCAGTAAATGTTGACTTGAATGAAAGAAGGACTAGAATTGGCTATGGCACACAGTAGGAACTCATTAAATGTTGCAGGAACCTGTATTTCTGACCCTACCTGGGCACTTAAAGCCCAGAGACCAATCTGGCAGTCCAGACCATCCTCAGTTACTCAACAAACATTTATCAAGTACCTATTGTGTACAAGTCACCAGGGATATAGCCGTGAACAGGGCAAGAAAGGGTTTTTCTCTCATTTGCTCACATTCTAGTGGGGGGGAGAGAGATAAAGAAAAACAACAGGTAATGATAAGGGTTATGCTGACACTAAGTAAACCTGATGATGTGAGAGACTGGAGAGGGTGGTGGGTGGGCTGAGGTAATATGGGAAAGGCAAGAAGCAGCCTGTGCAGGGGCCTTGAGGCAGGAATGGTCTTGGGCTGTAGAAAGAAGAGTGAGAAAGTGGGCAGGGGCCAGATCAGAGAAGGCTCTCTGGTCCTGGATAAGACACTTGAGTTCTCTTCTAACTTGGATGCAACCTTGGGGTTGGCTGAATAATGCTCCCCAACGATGTCCATGTCCTAACCACTGGAACCTGTGACTATGTTACCTTATATGTAGCAAAAGGGATTTTACAGATGTGATTAAATCAAGGATCTTGAGATGGGGAGATAATTCCAGATTATCAGGGTGGGCCCAGTGTAATCACCAGAGTTCTTAAAGAGAGAGAGGAAACTGGGGGACATGATCTGGGTGATTTTTCAGAAGGCTATTCTGGTTACAGTGTAGAGGTGCAGGAATGGAAACAGCCCAGTGCACATGTCACTGCAGACATGTGGCCAAGTGATGATGGTGACGCCACGTAAGATGGAAGCAGTGAGGGTGGAAAGAAGAGGCAGCTTTTAAAGAAAATATTAAGGGACTTTTTTTTTTTTTTACTGGGAGGTCCCAGGGATTGAACCCAGGTCCCTCCATATGGGAGACGGACGCCCAACCGTTTGAGCCACATCCATCCCCCATAAGGGACTTTTGAATGGATTGGATGTGGGGGGGGAGCAAGGACTCAGGGTGATCAGCACCCCAATTCCCCCACCTTCCCTGGGGCCTCCTAGAACCACATTGTACTTGACCAGCAGTTGCAGGGATGCTGGGCGTTTTTATATTAGACTGGAACAGTTCTCAGAGAAATAAATGCCCTCAGTCTAGAAGGTTTTTACGAGCCAGGGCAGGGGATGAAAGGCGGCCAGGCTGAAGAGAAATCCCAGGGTCAGGAGACAGCTGAGCCTGGAGACTTTTAATCTAAACCTTAAAACATTTTTAGTTCTTACTCCCTGAAACCGGGTGTCATTTTAAATATGTGTTTGGCAACATCGCTGTTCTATTTTTCTTTTTAATTACACAAAGAGAGATTCTGGAAACGGCTCAACCCCGGGGTGGGGGAGGCATGGGAAGTTTGACAGCAGTTGGAGGCAGAGTCACCAATTAAAAATCGAGCGGACTTGAGAGCCTTTTGAGGGAGCATGGAGTCCAAATTTCCAACTCCCCTGAACTCGGTATGGTCAGCCCTGACTCAGGATTTCTAAAAGGAGACTGCGAGAGTAGCCAGCTTAGAATGGAGAGAGGACAGATGGCCAAGTCGCAAAGATAAAAATATCACCAGTACTAGCCCTGCTTCTGTACCTGCAGTTGATCCCCAGACCTCTGTCCTCTCCCCTCCTTTCAACCTCCAGACAGAAAACAGCTAAAGTGCTAGCTCCTTTACATTTGCACAGCACTCCCAACTCCGCCCCAGGCCCTGGGCTAGGCTGTTTATATGCATTTTCTCTGTAATGGGCACAACCACCCCAAGAGTAAAGATGATCACTATCCCATTTTCCAGATGGGAGGCTCAGAGAGGTTAAGAGTGGCCCTCTCAGCCCCCTGTAGTCCACTCCTCGCCCACCCTCTTTGCTCTGAAGTATAATCCCTGTAGACTTCTCTATCAGTGGGCGTCAGCGGGCAGAGGAAGGGAGAGGCCAGGCCATTTCTCCCTCGCTCTCTCTTCAGGCACTCCCTCCAGCAGCGGCTGTGTCTTCTTTGGGGTTCCAGCTCCCACCTGGGTACCAGAAACACCACCTCTTCCCTGGCACCTTCCTAGCCCGGGGTTTGTCTTCTTCCCTAGTTCTTTCATTACTGAGGACACAATTCTCTGTATAAATTCCCCTATCCTAGTAGCTGTTTTTCCTCTTTGGCTTCTCACTGATACACTTAACTGCCTTCGGTAAATCCTTACAGATTAGCCAATTCATTAGGTTTGGAATGAGGCAACCCTCTTTTTTTGAGCACAGTATGTCCCACAAGATGGAAAAAAAAAAAAAAAGCAATTTATTGAGCATTGCACTGATTGCCGGAGAAATGTTCTTCCGTGGATCACTCACAATAACCCTTTCTGCCAAGTACCGTGACTTTTCCCATTTGACAGGGGGGTTCAGAGAGGTTGGGTTGCTTGCCCCAAGGCACAGTCAGGAGGTGTCAGTGCTGGAACTCAAACCCAGGTGTGCCTAGCTCTGAGGTCTGTACCCTTTTCTAATCTCTAATCTCTTAACAACATCCTCAACACACTTGGGGCCCCCTGACAACTCCCTTAGACTTCCTGGCCAGCTCTAGGCTCCACCCCAACTCACCCAGGGTCCTGCCTGGTCTCAGGGCTCCAGTGTGGCCTAGTCAGTCCTGTTTTGCTAATGAAGGATGCTAGACTTTCCAGGAAGATGGTTAGTCCTGCTGACACAGAGATGCCCCAGAGACATGTACGCATTGACAACATATATTCCAAAATTTTCTTCCAAAACGTATGTAGACATGTAAAGGACCCAGTATAGTCCAAACAAGTTTGCAAAAGGACAGGTTGAAGGATTTACTCTGCTTGACTTCCAGCCCTACAGTAAACCTGAGCCATCAAGACAGTGTTTACTGGCATAAGAGACAACTAGATCAACGGAATAGAAGAGAGTTCAGAAACGACCTTCGTAATAGTCACCTGATTTGTGACAAAAATGCCAGTGCATTTCAATGAGGAAACTTTATATTAGCTTGCGTGGGGAGCGGAAGTGGCTCAGTGGTTGAGCGCCATCTTCCCGCATATAAGGTCCTGGGTTTAATCCCTGGCCCTGTACCTCAAAAAAATAAATAAATAAAATTTAGCTTGAGGTAGATCACAGATCTAAATACAAGCAAAAACTATAAAGCTTTTTAAAGGAAAACATAGGTGAATTTCTTCATGACCTTGGGGTTGGCAACGATTTCTTAGCCAGGACATAAACGCACTAATCATAAGAGGCATGAGCGCATGGACCAAGACCAGTGGAGGAGGGGGAGAGTGAGCCCTACACACTCATGAATTGGGGAGCAGGGTTGCAAAGCGGGCGCTCCCCTCCCCTGTGGGCGATCGCTGAGACCCAGGCCCAGATAATCATTTTGAGATCAACACCAGAGTCCACAAACCCTAATTCTGAATTTTGCAACAAGTCCCCTGACAGTATGTTTCCTTTATCCCAACTCTTCAACCGTGAAAATCCTCTGGATTGCTGCCTTCCAGGTGCCTGGTGGAGTTGGCACAGGCAGCAAAGGGATTTCACACATTCTATGTGACACACGGAGGGAATCACAGGAAGAGAGATACCAACTCCATCAAGGGAAAACTTCTGAGCTATTAGAAACAAGGGATACGGAAGTACATGGTTTCCGGAAGGAGTGAACTTCCCATCACCAGAGGTATACAAGCGCTGTTCTGCAAAGACCTGAGCTCAACAAATGGGGGCTATTTTTAGTAGTAGTAGTAGCAGTAATTCTAGGGCTTCAAAGCCTCAGAGAAGTCAAAGGGGAGGCAAAGATGGGGAAAGGAATAAACGGGCAGGTGATGATGGGCTGGGACATAGTGCTCTCTTTTTTAACTGCAAATGGGATTTCCCTGAGGCTTCTTTGTTAGGCGGGGAGGGGGCAAAGGGGTTCCTCTTAAGCTGGGCGTCAGATTTACCCCTTCCAAGGATCTGTTTATGGGCGTGACTGGGTGTACAAGTTCAGGGATCCTAAATAGGTATTTGTAATCTGTAATATCTCTCCGTTTTACCCAGAAAGGCCACACTGCAACTGACTGGTAAGGGGACATCCAACCCAGCTTTTAGCATTGTAATTTTAAACTTAAAATCACCCAGTTCAAATTTACTGGAAGAACTTGCTAAAACCGTAATTTGCATTTTAACAAAACACCCCTGGAGAGTCTGATGCAGCGGGCAGGATCAGATCACCATTGCCGTGGTGGAGCCCAGACTCTGGTTAAAAGTCCTGTCCCACAGCTTCCTGGCTGTATGTGCCTTATTTTTCTGTAAATGAGTGGTTGCGTATTTTAATAAAGTGCTTCAAATCGTACCTGTCATTGGTAAGTGCTACCTACACAATGGTTAACTATGATTAATACTTTTTTTTTCACCCCATGTGAAGCGAGCTTGCTGCCTCCCAGGGCAGCTCATGCCATCTTGGGTCAGCCCCGGGCCACGGCCGGTTGAAGCAGTCCTTTTACATTGGTGTCTACACCGGTGGCCTTGCTCACAAGGTGACTGGAAAATTCTGATTGGCCTTTTCGGAAGTAAACCCCAAAAGGCTGAGGCACACCTCCCGGCCACTAGGAGGAGGCATGCGTGGTGCTTGGAGGCCTAGGGGGCATGGGGAGTCCAATTCGGAATCCCACCCCCTTCCCCCCCCACCCCGCTTTGTGACCGTTGGCAAAGTGCTTTCTCACCGGGGCCTCAGTTTCTCCACTGGGGATGGGGGTTGCTGCGTGTCACGGTCCCAGCTGGCTCTCACAAGGGCAGAGGACAGCGTACTACCCGCGGGCCCAGCAGCGCTCGAGGACCCTGGGGCCGGAGCGGAGATTGCCCAGACCCAGCCACCCCAACTGCGGATTGCAGTATTATTTTGTCTGCTCTGCGCAGATAGTGGGATTCAAACCCCAGGGAATCAGAAGGCCAGGAGAGGGGTATGAGGAGGTGGGCAAGGGAAGCCTGGTCCCCTCCCCACTCCGAAGCCCCCTTCGGAGCCGCTGCTCCTTTTGTTCTCCTGGATCAGCCTGGATCTCCTCCCAGCTTCCAGTCCCTTCCCTCTCAAGACCCCCTCCCTCTGTCTGCATCCGCCTGCGAGCATGGAGCGTGCACCAATTCCAAAGCTGCGGCGCTCTCGGGCACCAAAGACGTGTCCTGACTTCATCCATTGAACATGTCCTTTGAGCGTCTCGGCCTTGCCAGGCTCTGTGCGAGGCCCTGGGGACACAGCAGTGATTGAGGAAGACACGAACTCTGCTCTCAGGACGCTCACCGGCTAGTGGGGGAGACAGTACAGAAATCAACTAGATGGTTTCAGATACCGTGGTGGCAGTGCTAAGAAGGAAATACAACCCACTGAGGCGACAGAAGGTGCCACGGGCCACTTCAGCTAGAGAGGGCCGCCCTTAGGAGGCGACATTTGAGCTGAGACGCAGATGGTAAGTGTAAGGAATAGCAAGTGCAAAGGCCACCAAAGAAGCAAGCCCAGTGGGGTGAACTTTCAAAGTCCCGAGCTCCCGACTCTTCCTAAAAACCCTTAGGAAGGCCTCTGGGGGAATCCCCGAGGCCTTTTGGGGAGGAGGAAGCCTCAGTTGATCCTGGAAGGTGGGTGGCTGGAGGGGCGCTCTCTAGTGGTGACAGGAGTTAACTTCCACATCCCTGGTCGGGAATGCCACACGTTTGCCACTAGACTATGGGCTAATTCTGAGCGTCACTCATTCGTGTCCCTCCCACATTCATTCAACAAACATTTACTGAGCGCCGAGTATGTAATGGGCGCCCGCAGCCCCGCTGGGACCACAGTGAGGTGCAGCTGTGACCCGGACGTCCTCCACCCCCACCCCACCTCTGCCTCCCACGATTCCGCAGCTACCCTGGGCTTCTAAGTCCCAACAGCCAGCTACTGTTGTTGCAGCTATTTGCATTTGTTGTCCCCCCACCCCTCCACCCCCGAAAGTTCCTTTCAGGAGCTTTGCATAGCTGGCTTTCCTCGCCTTATTCCCGTCTCAGCTCCAATGCCAGAAGCTGGTCGGAAAGGTGGGAACTTGTTTATAGCCTCTTCTCCCCACTAAATTACAAGCTCCAAGAAGGTTCCCTTTCCCCCCTGTACCTTTAAATAGGTACTCAGTAGAGGTTTGCTGAATGAGTTTGTGGATTCAGTCATTCCAAAAATATTTCTCGGGTGTCTGCCCGATGTGTCACTCTGGGGATTTGTACTGAATAGGAAAGTGAACAGAACAGACCAAAACCTCCTGCCTCACAAAACATAGCCCTGCCCTGAGCATTCTAAAATTACAAATATATCACTCGTGCTCCGCATCCCCTTTAGCCTGCTTTACCTCGTCTTCTAAACTATTATATAATTTATAATTTATATATATAGTATGTCTTAAATAATGTACTTTTTTGTTGTTCCTGATTGTTTTTTTATTATTTTTAAATAATGTACTCTACGAGTGTCCATCCCCCACTAGAATGTAAGCTCTGCGAGGGCAGGGGATTTTGTCCATTTTATTCATCCCTCTACCCTCTGCGCCTAAAACAGCGTTGGCACCCAGTAGGTGCTCAATAAATACTGACGGACTTCTAGATTTCAGCCTGCCTTCTCCTGCAGCCCTTGAGCCACCTTATTCCAAGGGGAATATGGGCTTCAGAAGGCTCCCAGAGGTGACCTCAACCGGCCCGACCCAGGAGACCGAGTTCCGGGAGCAGGGCCATCGGAGCAGCTGGGACATGGGAGGCGGCGGGAGCCCGCGCTTCGCGAGGCCCGGGGACGTCGGGCGCTTCCAGGAAGAAGCGCGGGGTGGGCGGCGCCGCGTCAGGGCCTGCGGGCGGTGCTAGCCCAGGAGGCGACTCACATGACGCGCGCCGGCGCCGCCCACCCCCTCGTGGGCTGGGCGCCCCTGTGGGCGGGCACATGCAAATCTGCCCGGGGCGGCGGCCAATCGCGACGCGCGCCGGGGGTCCGGGCCCGGGGCTCGGGGCCGCTGGCTCGCGCGCAGGCTCGCGCCCCGGCAGCCCCGGGCTTTTTTGCAAGCGGCGCCGCGGGCCTGTGAGCTGAGGCGGCAGCGGCTTCCTGCGCCGCTTCTTCGTTCTCCGCGGCCGGCCGGGTGAGGCCGGGCCCGCGCGGAGTGCCGGCGGCGGCCGCAGGGGCCGGCGGACGTGCGGCGAGGGGGCGCCCGGCCGGCCCGCGCCTCGGCAGCGTGCTCCATGCATCCGGAGCCCGCCCCGCCCCCGAGCAGCGCCAGCGCCGAGCTTCCCCTCAGCGGCGGCAGCACCTCCAGCGGCAGCCGCCGGAGCCGCCGGCGCAGCGGGGACGGGGAGCCCCCCGGGCCGTCGCCGCCTCCGCCCGCCGTCACCTACCCTGACTGGATCGGCCAGAGTTACTCCGAGGTGATGAGCCTCAACGAGCACTCGATGCAGGCGCTGTCCTGGCGCAAGCTCTACTTGAGCCGCGCCAAGCTCAAAGCCTCCAGCCGGACCTCGGCTCTGCTCTCCGGCTTCGCCATGGTGAGCGCGGGCCGCCCCGCCCCCTCCCCCGTCCCCGCCGTCCCCGCCCGCATCCCCGACCGGGCCCGCGGGGGGCGCAGCGCGCGGGCCGGGGGCGCGGGGGAGGAGCGGCTGGAGGACTGTCGGGGACGCTGGGGAGGGGCCCCACGTGCAGGACATCAGCAGAGGCGGGCGACAAGTGACGCCCGATGTGTGCGATTGGCGTGGCCCGGGTTGGGGGACTCAAGGGCCTTGGGGTGGGCACGCCTGGTGCAGCAAGGGGGGAGCGACACAGCAGGAGGCAGGAGCCCCCAAGTCGGGGCTGGAAGGAGACCGCCCCAGGTACTTCCAGGGAGAGAAGAACGCCCCCGAGGGTCAGGCCCATTTGAGGACAGGTGTCGGCAGGTGGGGATGAGCGGAGCGGCTGAGCCGTCGCCCTGGTGCCCCCACACCTGAGGCCTTGTTCCTTTAGCAGCAAGCAGAGAGCAGGGAACTTCCTGACACTCTCCCGCCCCATTTTCCATGAGCCTCAGCCGGGGGTTTGACAGCCACTCCCCACCCTGTCTCTTCTCCAGAAAGTCGCCACTGAGTCACTGCGTGTGGGGGAGGAGGGGTGGGATGTGTTGCTGTTGAATGGGCCCTTTCTTGAGTCCGGGGGCAGGCCTGGCTGCTCCCCTGTCCTCCCTCGGGGTCTCTGCGGGCCGGGTGAGTGAGGCCTGCAGGCGGGGCGGGAGAAGTTTCCCTGTGGAAACTGAAGGTCTGGGTCTGGGCCCTCCATGACAAGTCCTCATCATCACTTTCGGTGATGTCAGCCTGCCTGAGTGGGGTCTGTCCACCCACCCCTGCCCCCCTAGGTCTCTCTGGCCCAGACCACTCCCCGCACCTCTTTGGCCTTGAGCAAGGGAGTGGCTGCACCATTTATGTTTTCCTGGGAAGGGAGTGTTCCATGTGTCCCTCAGTGTTCTACAAACAAGTGGGCTGTTGTAGTGGGTTCTGAACTTTTTAGAATCCCTGAGAGGGCTGGAGCACGCTGGGCCCCAGCGGAAAGGCCAGGAGATCGGGGAGCACGCCTGATGGCTCTCCCAGCTCTGCCTTTGTGACCCTGGGCAAACCAGTCTACTTCTCTGGGCCATTTCTGAATTGGGAAAGAAAGGCTGCTATGCAAGTTTCTCTGACTTTGAGAATTAAATTGAGGGAGCCCTTGAGAGAATCAGAATCTCCCTGGGCATGTGTGTATAAGGGAGTGGCGTTCTCATTTGGGGCTTAGGTCAATATGATGGAATTCTCTTTTCTCAGTCCCAAATCCTAAGAAACCACAGTCCCTGCCTTGTGCCTGAAGAGTCACGAAGAAGAGCTGAGACTTCTTGAGCATGCCACTCCGTGCTAGGCAGTGTGTGGTTTTCTCAAAGGGTAGTTCTTCAGCCACCCTTTGAGATGATTTTGTGAAGGGTCTTTTCCAAGGTCACACAAGCACAGTTTGAACCCAGGTCAGCTGGCGTCCAAAACTCCATTGCCGACCCATGTGTGCCATACTTTGTGGTTTCTTGAGCACTGATAGATGTCCAGCCAGGGCCATATTGGGACCAGGCTCAGGGAATGAGAACCAGAGCAAAAGTTGCTTTTAAGCAGGAAAAAAAATGTTTTACAATTTTAGGGAGCGGGGTGGGACGTAGGGGAAGAAGCTGACACCAGTACTGGTCAGCTCCTCACTGCAGGAGTTTAAAATGGTGGGTTCACTTCCCCTCTTTCTTGGGGTTGTAGGTTAATCTGCCTCAGGCCCCTTAAGGAGAGGTGCAGAATGTATGGGTGACATTCATTTCCTGTCTTCTAAAGTCCTGTCTTCCTCCCGAAGAAGACAAGTCACATAGTCAAATGTTACCTCCCCTTCCTCTTGCTAAAAACAGTGTGGGGAAGTCGGGAGGCAGGGGCAGCGAGCTGCAGTTGGGTGGGCCTTGGCGGCTCACCCAGACTGCCTCTTGGGGACCTTTATTTTCCCCAGCCCTAGTAGAAGAGGCTTCCCGGCTCTGCTGGTGGAAGCCAAAGTTCTACAGGCAGGGGAGGGCTGAACCCCATGCCACCTCTAGTCTGGGGGAGCTTTTGGAAGAGGGTAACTGCTTTGCCATGAGGCTGGAGCTCCAGGAGGAGAGATGGGATCAGGGGTCAGCAGTGCAGGTCTGATTGCACCCCACCCCCACCACTGACACCCAGCCTTGTGAGCCAGCCAGCGAGAGGAAGGGGTACGCACACGGCCCAATGCCATGGTAACAAGGGTGAACGAGTTTCCTGGATTACAATCCCTTGGCCTATGAGTCAGCACAACCTACTTCCTGCCCCCAGAGGGCTTCCTTCCTAGAGACCTGGAAAACCAGAGGGGCTGGCTTGACCTTTGAGCTCCAGGGATGGAGGCCAAGCTCACCTCACCAGATGAGGTTAAGGGATGGTCTCCCAAAGAGCCTGGGAGGAATTGAGAGACCCCCACCCTTACCCCATGCGTTGAAGGGCCTAGCCAGGGACCCATGAAGTGTTGGATATAAGGTGTGTGGCCTTAGGCAGGTGGCTTACCTCTGAGGCCAGTTTTCTCATCTGTACTAGGAGGGGCAAAGATCCTGCTCCCCCGCGGACTTGAATGAAGGTCCATCACGTGGCCAGATTGGGCCCATGAAGGGTTGAGGAATTCTCAGGATCTGATGATGTGCCTACTGGCTACACCCTCTCTGGTCTGCCCGCAAGGTTGTCACTCTTGACAGCATGCCTGGAAACAACAGGCCTTGGCTGGGCTCAGCCTCCAAGTCCAACGTAATATCCAAAAAAAGGACCTCCCCAATGTAGCATATGAGCAGCATCCTACAGGGGGTCCTTGAGCTGAAGGTACCCTCGTGGGCTGTGGTTCAGGCTGTCTGTGCCTTGGTTTACCTCTGTGCAAGAAGCAGCCAGCCTCAGCCCCACGCTGTCCTCTGCAGGACTGAGGCCTACTGGGGAGGGAAGGTCTGTAACACTAACCTAAGCAGAAGATAATTGGGAAGGTCAGCCTGCTGCCGTAAACAAAATGCTTTCCACGACCTGGGATCAATTATTTTTGGATTATCTGCCTCCTCAAGTTCTTTGCCCTTTTGTTCCCAGGTCCCAGAACGGGTTCAGAAGTTGCTTGGAGTTTCTGTGAAAATGAGTTAGGGCTCAAACCATAAGACATTATTGAGCCTCTGGGATGTATTCAGAGTTTGGGGGCATGGAGTTGAACAAGAAATTACTATTACTACTGATTATAGTCGTCGTCATAGCTGGTGTTGATCGAGCTCTTGCGATAGGGGCTGGACACTGTGCCAGGTTGCACATGGACATGTCTTGTGGTTTTCATACCACCTGGTGAGGGTCAGTACAGCTGTCCCAGATGAATGACTTGCCTGTGAGTATTTGCAAAGCACTAAGACACACGTGGCCCAAGGTGAGTGCTGTATAAGGGTTAGCTGATTTAGAAGAATGTGATTCCAGCAAAGTCTTAGGTGGATTGAGCTCTGATGATGGTATTAGGGCTTTGGGGGAGAACCCTCTGCTCAAAGGAGATGGCATGAATAAAATTACAGAGATGAGATACTATAGGGTCTTGGGGAAAGGCATGAGAACTGGTGTGGCTCGGGTTGATGGTGTTCAGGGTATAGCACAGACAGATGCACAGGCAACCTGTGGAGGACCTCGGAGGGCTGTTTAGGGAGTTCCAGCTCCTGTATCGAGGCTATCGAAGGTTTGGAGCAGAGGTGTTCCATGATCAGTTCAATGATGATGATAGTTACAATTTATTGAACATGTCGTGGCAGGCAAGAGTCTGGGACCTTTTTGTTCGTTTTTATTTAATCCTCACAACAGTTCTTGTAGGTACCGGCTAGTAGAAGGCAAGCCCTGGTCTGTGTAACCTGCAGTCGACCCTCTTTCCACTCAACCACCGACCACCCCCTTAGCTAACTTAGATAACTGGGCGCTGATGTCTTCCAGATGCCCAATTCTGCACGCTGGATTTGCACACTGGGCTGTGTATAAATGGAATTTTGTCAAGTACCCCAGAGGGAAGAAGCTCCCTGCCCAGCAGAAAAGCCTTTTGTAAAACTTCACAAGTGCCTGTGGCATATTTCTGGACGTTTCAGCCAGGAGCAGTGTGAAGCGCCTGCTGGTTGCTGGATCCTGGGCTAGTGAAGAAGTCTACACAGGGCTTCCTGGGCTGCAGTAGGCTGATCAGTATAGTGTCAGTAGGGAAAGGAAGAGGAGTCCCTTGGAGAAATAAGGCTGAGAAAGGCTGTGCTAAAAGTCAGCAGATCTCTCTGGTGGGACGTCTCGGAGGCCTTTAATATGCTACCCAGAAGGGACGTCCCAAACTGATGTGACCATAGCATGTTTTCTTCAGAGGAAAGTCTCATGGGATTGTTCTTTGGTAGTGCCCTCTTTAGAGAGCATTGGTCTGGAACAGGGGTCGGTAGACTTTTTCTGTGAAGGGCCACAGAGTAAATAATTTCTGGCTTTGCGGGCCACAAGGTCTCAGTGGTAAGTACTCGTCTCTGCCATTGTAGCTGGGAAGCAGCCACAGACCATATGTAAATGAACGGCCATGACTGTGTGCCAGTAAAACTTTCTTTACCAAAACTGCAGTCTGCGGGCCATGGTTTCCCAAGCCTGGTCTAAGCCGTGATCTCCAACCTTGCTGATGGCATTCTGTGTTCTAATATGATCTTCCGTGCCCAGTGGCTCACCGAGAAGTGTTCCCCATATGCCTTGGAGGCTATGGCATGAACCATCCCGAAAGTCGGGTCAGCTATCTTCGTGTATTTCTTCTACATCCTTTTTCCTGAGGCCTGTGAAGGGCCAGGCGCAGGGCTAGTTGCTGGAGAGGTAAAGAGAAATACCTGAGAGGAAAGCAGAGGAAGCGAGACCTGTTACACCCCGCTTCGTAAGTGTGGCGACGGCCAGCATTGATTGAAGGACACTTGTGGCAGTCTGAAAGTATTCATTTGCTTGAGTGCTTGGTGTCTGCACACACCCCTCCTCGGGCAGGGATTTTGCTGCCTTATTCCCTCCCTTATCTCCAGCAAGGAGAAAACTACTAGGCACCTAGTAAGTTCTCAATAAATGTTTTCCATGAATGGATGGAGGCACCTGTCCTAACCTGGGAGGCCAGGGAACAGGGATGACTTGGAAAACAGAAACCTGAGAAGTGGAACTGGCCACGTGTTGCTAGTCTGGGGCTGGTCTTTTTTTCCCCCGCCACCTTCGGGTTGCAGCTTATTAGTGGCTTTGATGTAAATTTAGTGAGCTGCAACTAGCATTTTTTTTTTTTAAAGAAATAAGAATGGAAAAGCAAGTCGCAGCATGCATCGCATGGTACAAGAATAGGAGATACTAGTGTGCTTCAAGGGTAAGTCTCGTCTGGTGAAAGTTTTGTTTCTGTTACAGATGCGTGTGTCTCTCTTTATACATACTTTTGGCATACCGGGCCTCAGTGGTCAAAGTCGGTGAGCCACGGATCTAGGCCCCAGTCCACTCTTAATAAATGGTTTGCATCTGAGGTGGGGCCGCAGGCTCAGACAGCTCTGGTGACCTGGGTGGCTGCGGCTTGGAGGCCCTCGTATTCCAGGCTCCGGCCACCCACCTCCTAGAAGGGGGAGCAAGACAAGGCCTAAACTTGGAGAAGGAAAGTCGTGGCTCCCAGCTGCAGGCGCCAGGGTCCCCGTGGAGCCCAGCATGCATGAGGCGAGGTGGGTGGCACTTGGGCGGGGTGGGTGAATGCCTGTCAGGCCCGGTCGGGCCCCTCCTTAGCAGGATCCATGGTCTTTTTCTTTAGTTCATGTGTGAGGTTTGGCATCCCCAGCGTCCCCTGTGGGGGTCCGTGAACCAGTCTGAGATGTGGATGGCACTCTTGCCCTTCTTGTCCCTTAAAGACCGTGTGGCCAGGTTCAAGCAGGCCCGTGGCCGGCTGGGAGCTGTTTATTTTGGGTTGACGGGCTCAGCGCTCTGGCTATATTTACCTAGTGAAGCTGCATGCAATTTGATCTGATCTGATCGCTCTGGGACATGGCTGAGGCCCTGGGAGTCGGCTGCCAGAATTGCAAGGTCCCCCTGGCTTTACTCTGCTTTCCCAGAGCCCCAGGGTCCCACCAGGGGGAGATTTCCCAAGCAGCGAGCATGCCGGTAAATGCAGCGGCATTTCTTCCCATGAGCGCTCATCTGGATGCATCATCTCTGCCCCGTTCCTTTCTTCTCTCCACATCATTCTTTTATGCAGCCTCATGGCACTGAATTTGGTCCCAAACGTGGGAACGGTACCTGTAGCCAGCCTGCACGATTGGAGTTCCAGGAATTGTAGGGTCTGGCGAGGGAGGTAGGGTTTCTTCCGGAGTTCGGCGGCAGGCCCTTTCCTCTTCTACGGGGCGCCCAGCCTGGCAGCCCAGCCACCTCCCAGCCCGCCCTCCTCACCTCCCAGACCTCGGGGAGGGTGTCCCCAGCCGCCCCTGTGGATGTGACAAATGGGGGGAGAGTGGTCTCTCTCCTGCTCAGGTGGCCACCTGGCCAGCTGGGGTTTGGGGCACACATCCCCGTTGTAGCTGGGGCAGCTTCAGAATGGGGTAGGCCAGGCCCAGAGGCGGGGCCGGTTCTCTCCAGCCTGAGCTGAGGGCATCCTGCAGGCAATTCCTCTTCCATTTCAAGCTCTGGGATTTTCTTTTGAATTAATATTTATTGAGCACCTCTGGTGTGCCAGGCCCTGTGCCAAATAAACACATGTTAAGACCTCATTTGAGCAGCAGTGTGAGGGGAGCCTCCTGTTAGCCCCATTTACGTGATCTTAGAACCAAGTGGACTTGAGTTTGGATCCAGGCTCCCCCACCCAACAGCAGTATAACCCTTGGGTGGCTGACCTCACCTCTTTGAACCTTGGTTTCCTCCTTTGTAAAAGAATAATGATGTTGTAAATAGTTATTATACTTAAATAATGCTTATTATGTGTCAGGTCTTGTGAAAAAGGCGTCATATTCGTGAACTCAGTGAATCCCCGTAACAGCTCCAAGTAGGTCCCTTCCTCACACCCTTTTATAGACCAGGAAACTGGCTCAGAGAGGTTAAAGCATTTGCCCTTGGTCCCCAGCTCTGTCAGTGGAGAAACCACCGAGATTCTGGCCCCTGGGTCTGGGCTTTTAACGGCTGGGTGGAAGGGGAGATAGGACCATCTGGGGGTGCGTGTGAGGCAGGTGAAGCACCAGATGGTGGCAGATAGGAATGTCACCTGTGCGTCCCCAGCACCTAGCTCAGAGCCTGACCCCTTAATGGGTCAGGACATTTCCGGTGAGTGAACAAGTAGCCGGTGGGTCAGCCAAGCAGTGGGCCTCTCTTGCTTGCCCTTCTTGGGTTTCAGGGTCCAGGGCAGCAGGCCAGAACAGGAAGAGGAAGTGCAGGGCAGGGAAAGGGTAGTGGAGGGTGCCTCCAGCTCCAGGCGTGGGAAGCCTGAAGACAGAGACCAGTGTCCTTGGGGTGTAGCGCTCACCTCTCTGTGCCCCGGTGGCCTGCCCTGACGCCTGGTGTCCAGGGGCGCAGCCCCCACCCAGCACCTCACCCTCATGAACCCTCTGGTTCTTGGGTTTGGCTTCCTGCCGCCAGTGCTCTTTAAAACGGTAGAAATCCTGGTGGTGCTGCCCCCTGTTTACATGAGGTTGAAACATTGTGTAAGCATCTGGGCTGAAATGTACGTAAAATCAATTCTGGGACATTTTAGACAAAAACCTGTGGAAGGGCTGCGGTGGTGGTGGGTGTCCGTGAATCCTCTTGAAATGTCTGGAAATCCTGTGACTATCTACACTTGGATGTTTCAAGGAGCGTGTCCATGATCTTGGGCAGATTTCCTAAGGTATCAGGCCCTAAGCCTGCTTTGGACCAGGCCCTTGTTCTCACCATATCCCCCATATTACAGATAAGATGGGGGCCCAGGGTCACGCAGTGCATCAGAGAAGGTTCCGGAGCCAGAGCCGAGGTCTGCAGGTTTGGCCCTGGTTTCCTTTCAGCCCAAGTGTACCCCTCCCGCAAGAGGGTAGAAACCCCAGAAGGATTCGTGTAGCAGCAGTGTGTTTGGGGGTGAGCCTTCTCAACAGCATGCTCACAGTAAGGCTCATTGTTACTGTGGGTTCACTAGTATTTAGCCAGGCACTGCGTAGTTTACATGGATTAACTCACCCCTCACAATAGCCCTGAGGCCTGCAGTCATTCGACAGTTGGGAAACTGAGGCACAGAAGGGCACACAGCCGAATAAAGGGCAACACCAGGGTGTGAACCCGGGCAGCCTGGGTCCAGAGCCCGTGCTCCCCACCTCTGCACCGTGCTGCCTTCCCCGGCCACGTGCAGGGCACAGGGGGACAAGGAATGAAAGGTCTTCTTGGGCACACACCCTTTCCAGCAGGGCCACGCATTACAGGCAGGAGAGGCGGCGGGGGAGGAGGGTGCACACCACCCCACTTCCCAGGACGGAGGCGGGCTCGGGGCCAGCTCCAGGCACTGTCCACCCTGAGCCTGGCAGCTACTGCACAGATACTTGATAAACAGGTGCTGTCCTCGATGGGATTGTTGCCATCAGCACCCACTGCCCCAGCCCCTCCAGCCCTGGCTTCAGCAGACCCTGGCAGCGTGCCCACTGCCCGCTGCTCCCAGCCCTGATCTGATGAGCTAGCTGCTTTGCATGGGGGCGATTTGCAAGGCCCAGGTGAGAAGCAGCGGGTAGCAGGCCTGGATTGCCCCCGGTAACCCTGGGGCCACAGGTCTCCAGGAACAGGGGAGCAGCTAGTGCCTGCGTCAGCTCTGGGGCCGGGGGCTGGGGCCTGGGTTGGAAACAGCCCCAGGGCTTGCTGGCTGCCCTGCCCTCCCCTGGGTTCCAGCCCACCTGCCTCAGACTGCTGGCAGCCCGAGCCATGTCTTCCGGGAAGCCTCTCTTGGTTCCTTGTCAGTTGGTGCACCGTGTTCTCAGAAAGGGCCTGGCGGGCCTTCACCTCTCCACCACCCCCTCATTGTCACCAGAGCAGGACACAGAGAAGCCTCTGCTTGGGCATGGAGTGCAGGGCCAACGGGGTAGAGGTGGTGTTTTTGTTTTTGTTTTCTTATTTTGCAATAGTTTCAAACTTAAGTTGTTGGCTTTCGGTTTTTTGTTTTGCTTTTCATTTTTATTGTAACGTGTACAACATAATTTCCCATTCTAACCACTCGACAGTAGTGAGTGGTACTCAGTACTGAGGTGACAGTAATTACTTCATAGTATTGTGCCACCATCCATCACCGAAACTTTTTCATCACCCAACAGAAACTGCACCCATTAAGCAATAACCTCCCATTCCACACCCCACCTCCCCTTCACCCCTGGAACCTATAATCTATTTTTCTGTCTCTATGAACTTGCTTATTCTAAGTATCTCATCAAAGTGAAATCATACCATATCTGTCCTTTTGTGTCTGGCTTATTTCACTCAACATGATGTCTTGAAGGTTCATCACATTTTGTATCAGAACTGCATTCCTTTTTTACAGCTGAATAATATTCCATTGTATGGACACATCACATTTTGTGCATCCGTTCATCTGTCAGTGGACACTTCGGCTGCTTCCATTGGTGTTTGGTTTTTAATCCCTGGCTGGGTGATAAGTTAGGGATGGTTACCATTTGGGAGGTGTTTTCCATGTGCCAGGAGCTTTCATTTAAATTGTTAAAACAGTCTCAGGAACTGATATTATATCCCTTTTCACAGATTGGAAAATTGAGGCTCAGAGAGGTTAAGTGATTTTTCCAGAGACACACAGCTGGTGTGGGGCAGAGCTGGGATTCAAATCCAGGGATTCTTCACCAGTCCTTCCTGCCACTTCTTATCCCCAAGTGGGCAGGTCTTATTGTCCCCATTCCACACATGTGCAAACTGAGGCTCCCAGAGGCCAGGGGACGTGCCCAGGGTCCCAGTGCAAGAGTGGGTGTGTGTTGCCACTCACCTACCTCCCTCCCACCCCCCAGGTAGCAATGGTGGAGGTGCAGCTGGATGCTGAGCACGACTACCCGCCGGGGCTGCTCATCGCCTTCAGCGCCTGCACCACGGTGCTGGTGGCCGTGCACCTGTTCGCGCTCATGATCAGCACCTGCATCCTGCCCAACATCGAGGCGGTGAGCAACGTGCACAACCTCAACTCCGTCAAGGAGTCGCCCCACGAGCGCATGCATCGCCACATTGAGCTGGCCTGGGCCTTCTCCACTGTCATTGGCACACTGCTTTTCCTGGCTGAGGTCGTGCTACTCTGCTGGGTCAAGTTCCTTCCCCTCAAGAAGCAGCCAGGCCAGCCGCGACCCACCAGCAAGCCCCCCGCCGGCAGCGCAGTCGCCAATGGCAGCAGCAGCGGCATCACCCCAGGCCAGGCGGCCGCCATCGCCTCTACCACCATCATGGTCCCCTTCGGCCTGGTCTTCATCGTCTTTGCCGTCCACTTCTACCGCTCGCTGGTCAGCCACAAGACGGACCGACAGTTCCAGGAGCTCAATGAGCTGGCTGAGTTTGCCCGCTTGCAGGACCAGCTGGACCACAGAGGGGACCACCCCCTGACACCTGGCAGCCACTACGCCTAAGCGTCCCTCAGCTCTGGGTGTTTCAGAGCTTTGGCCTTGACCTCTTCCCCATGACCTTGTCCTGCCCCAGCCTCAAGGACAGCCTGTGCAGGGGGCTGGGCTTTCCTCAGGGGCAGAGTAGAGGGGAGAGAGAGGGTTTGTTGTTTTTGGTTTTTGTTTTTTTTTTAAAGAAATTGCTGCACTTTGAAATTTTCCTCTAAGACAGTAAGCATTTCCTGTCCTTCCAGACCCAGGTTCACCTCCTGTCAGGAGGCAGTGGGGGCCAGAGCGGGGACAAAGGCTCCCTTTGTCCCTCCTTTTTGTGCAGTGCCATCTGCACACTTCTGACCTTACTGTCTTGAGCTCCCTTCCTGTTCAGCATCGAGTGTGCGTGTGTGTGTGAACACAAATATACTCATAAGGGACAGCTCCTCCTGTGTCTGTGTTTGTTGGGTCTGGGCTGCTCTGTCTTTTCCTTCCCTGGTCCCCAAATCTGGTGAGCCTTTAAGCAAAGTTTTTTTTTTGGTTTGTTTTTTTTCCTGTTATGAAGTTACTTTTTATTATTAATATCAATTTATGTTTCAATTAATAATGGCTAACAGGAATTAGCCATTTAAATGCTTCAGTTTAGAAGAATAAGCAAAGTTTTTTTAAAAAAAAATGTTCCCAACATTTTATTTTGAAAATTTTCAAACCTATAGAAAAGTTGCAAGAATACTACGTGAAACATATATATAGTTTTTCCTTGAACCATAGGTTTTATTTGCGGGTATTGTGATCCTTCATACCTAAATACTTCCTCCTAAAATCAAGGTCATTCTACATACCCCCAACTCAATGATCAAGTTCAGGAATTTTGACATTGAAACAATACTAATATCTAATATAATATGCATGTTCAAATTTTCCACTTGTCCCATAATGTCTTTTCTGGCAGCGGTTTCTCCAGTCCAGGATCATGTATCACATTGAGCTGTCAGGTCTCTAAGAAGTTACAAACCAGCTCATTTAGTCCTTGCCAAGCCTATGAGGTGGGTACTATTATTATCCCCATTTTACACATGACAAAATGATGCTCAAAGAGGTTAAGTAACTTGCCAGAATTTGAACCTGGGATGTCTGTCTCAGAACCTAGGCCCTCACGAAAACCTTACATGGATGGGCTGATTCTGGCGCTCCTTGAAAAATTAGAATCCCACAGCACTGGGTCCACCTTGCTGGGCAAGAATGAGCAGGAGCTTAGTAACAGTGACACCTTCCCCCTGACCTATGTTTGCCAGTCTCCACCACTCCCTTCTTCTATCATCCCAGCCAGCATCACTTAGGTTATTTGCCTGGTTCCCCTAGGCCCTTGAGACTTCTGTGTGTTTCAGAAACCCAATATGTAAAGTAGTTGTATAAAAACAAAATGCTGAGGCTGAAGTGAAAGTTGGTTGGTTCATCAGCAGGCCTGACATTGGTTTCTCTCCCATCATTGTGCCTCGGTCTGCTCCCACAGAACCCCAAGACTTGAGGAACCCATTTGGGAAAGTGTGACCTTAAAAGCTCTTGTCCTTTACCCTGCATCACATAACACCAGGACCCACGCCATCCCTGTGCCTGGACAGTCTTCTGACTGGGGTGGAAGGGCCGGGTAAGACTGAGCAGGGGCCCCTGCGTGAAACCCCTACTGGTCCCCAGAGGAGGCCTAGACAGCTTTCCCACATTTTCCAAGCTAGCTGCCTCCCTACCTCTGCAGAGGCCCAGGAACTGGCTGTAATAATTGCTGGGCTGTGGCCCTGTAGTCCAATTTTGTCTTTGCTAAACTTGTCTGAACTCAAGAATCATCTGATTGGCTTGTAAATGCAGATTTCCAGGCTCTTCCCCTGGAGATTCTGATTCAGGTTGGTGTGACTGTGTCCTTGGAATCTGTGTGGTTTTGTTTTGTTTTTTGTTTTGTTTTATTTTAGGAGGTACCAGGGAGTGAACCCAGGATCTCATACATGGGAAGCTACACCTGTTCCCCAATAAGAGTTGTTGTTGTTGTTTTCATTTATTTGTTTTGTTTTGTTTTTAGGAGGTACCAGGGCTCAAACCTGGGACCTCATACATAGAAAGCAGGTGCTCAACCCCTTGAGCTACATCCACTCCCAGAATCTGTGTTTAACAAGCACTCCAGCTACTCTTCACACATAGGCAACTTACAGAAACACTGTAGTTAAGAACATAATCTCTCTTTAAGGTCAGTTTTATTATATTTTGAATTAAATACAACAATGAAAACTTGCTTTCCATCTCCCTGTTCTCCGCTCCCCAGAGACAGCCGTCATTACCAGTTTATTGTTACAAGTATACTATGTTTTATACATAAACAATGCACCCCTTGCCCCCACTTTTTCTTTGTGATATAGCCTTCTATATACGCTGCCAATAGACCCGAGTTTGAGTATGGGTACTTTCTAACTTGGTGACCTGTGAGCTTCCCTGACCCTCAGTTTCCTCCTCTGAAATGGTGCTAATAGCAGGACACTTCACAGGTTGTTGGGATCACAGAAGAGGAAACATTTGAACCTGTAAGCACGGTGCTGGCAGTTACTGTTATTCTAGGTCTCCGGGTGACCATGCTCAATATTGGTGATGTCAGTGAAAGTTTTTGAGCCTTTGCTACGTGCAGACACTTGCAGAGGGCTTTACAGGCATCACCGGGTTTCAGGGTTTCTCAGCTGCAGCACTACAGGCATTTGGGGCTGGATCATTCTTTGTTGTGGGGGGCCATCCTAGGATCTGTGGTATGTTTAGCAACATCCCTTTCCTCTACCCACTAGGATGCCAGGTGCCAGTAGCAACCTCCCTCACCAACTGTAATAACCAGAAATATCTCCACATAGCCAAATGTCCCTGGGAGGGGGGCAAAATTGCCCCCGGTTAAGAACCACTGCCGTATTTCATCCTCACAGTAACCTGGTGGTAGATACTGTTATTGTCCCGTGTTACAGGCAAGGAAACAGAGAACAGGGAGGTTTGGTGCCTTTTCCAAAGGCTCACGCCGCAAACCACCACTGGGATTCACACGCAGGCAATCTGGCTCCAGAGCTCCCATTTTACCCATTATGCAAGAGTCCCTCTTATCTCACAGGAATGTGGTCTAGATTAGAATTACGCAAACCTCTTCCCTGGCATCTGGCCCCAGTGAGCCTCAATACTTGTCATTATTACATCTTGTTATCAAATCCTTAAGAAACACCTCTGAGGTCCGTAAGTCCCATTTTACAGATGGGGCACCTGAAGTCATATGCTTAGGGGCCTGTAGCTTTTAAGTCAGGGCCTCGACCCAGACGAGAAGTTGGAATCTCGACATGGAACCTGGGTACCCTTTATCTTTCAATGCCCCCATGTGATTCCAAGGTTGAGAGCCCCCGTGTTAAGCAGGTCAGGTCTGAATCTCAAATCTCATTGGCCAATTGACCCAACGCAGGCCCTTTCTTCTCCGGGGATACCCTGAAGATCAGATTTGGAGGGAGCTGCCCTTCCTCCCTTAAGGTGGGTGCTTCTGCCCGTGGAGTCCTCCCTCTTTACCTGAAGTCCCTTCCCAGCTCCCACCCCCAACGAAATAAATTTTCATTCATTTTGTCTCTCGGGGTTGCGTGTTTTGGTTTTTCTGCCGTGGTAGGCCCTGGGCTCACACCACCAGGTTGTCCTTTATTCTCATGCACGCAGGAAGGGAGTCGGATGAAGAGGGTCCCCTCGCTAGGCAGGTGAGCCTGGCCTCCCTGGGGTGAAGAACAGTAGGGTGCTGGGAGGAGTTAGGCACCCACTGAGGGTGCCAAGGGAGTGCCCCGAGACACCACTGGCTGCTCCAGAGTGAGCCACACCGGTCTGAGCAGTTGAGTGCCATGTGCTTGCACTTCTCCGGCAGGGCTGTGCTTTGGCATCCTCTCTGTGGGGGTAGGGAGTGGTGCAAAGCTGGCATCTGTGAGGTGCTGCACCCATGCTCTTCCTCTCACACCCACCCCAGGAGGGGCTAAGACCACACAGTTGGACAAACGGAGGTCCAGCAGAGACCCCCTTACTCAAGTGCATTGGGGTGAGCAGGCCACCTGCCTCCTAATCCTGGGCTCATCCCAGCAAGCCTGGGTGCAAATGGTAAGGATATGGGCTGGTTTGGAATGAACTGGCCTTCATGAAAAGGGTTTTGAAGTGGAGAAACCAAAAGGGATCAGCTGGGTGGCAGGAGGCAAGAAACCCACTTTCTCTGGTCTGGCCTAAGAGCCCCTTGGCCATAGGAGACTCCAGGAGACCTGAGCGGCCTTGGCCATGGCAGAGGAGACAGGTGTGCCCACCCCTCACCTGGTATCAATCCTCTTCTTTCTCCGTCTCCTTGAACATGGCCAAGGCTTCCGCCAGCACACCATCAGGGTCTAGAACTTCGACCTAGAGGGAAGCAGTAAGGGGTTGGTTTGGGAGTAAGGAAGGCCCAGGGCTGCCAGCCTGGCTGAGGATGCCCTGACTGAAAACAAAGCCTTGTCTGCTCCTGGGCTGGGCTGGGTGTGGCTGGGTGCTGGTTTCTGTCTCTGGGTATGGCCACAGGGCCCTGGTGAGGGCAGGAAGGGGGCTGCCTACCTGAGGAATGGGGAACTGGGTGGGCGCAGGGGCCTCGTCACGGCCAAAGTCGATCATGGTGCCACACTTGGCCACATCGTCCACCCAGAAGCCTTCAAACAGCTGACCATGGTCCAGGTGGAAGAACCGTCCCGACCCGTTCTTCAGGCCTCTCTGCCAGTAGCCCTCATAGCGGTTCCCGTTCTCTGGGACAAAGGACAGGGACGCGTGGGTGCTGGACTCCCCACCACAACTGGGCTGGTGCTCCTTTATGCCCAGGCTAGACCCTCACCCTGCCCACCAGTCAGCCAGAAGGAAGGTTAATCAGGTTTGCCAAGGTGAGCCGGGCTGGGTGGAGTGGGGTTGGAGTGAGCTGCCCTATAAATTTTAGAGACTGGGGTATCAGTGACTTCCAGAATCAGACCTGTTTCAGGTCCTGCCTGCACCACTTACCTGTGCTTGGGCAAGCAATCCTTATCACATCAAATTTCCTATCTGCAAAAACTAGAGCTAATAATAAGAATAGGCGATATCTTTTTCAGCACTTCCTCTGCCTGGCTCCATGTTACGTTCCTGACCTCACCTAATCCTCACAAAAACAGTTCTGTGAAGTATTATGGACTCCATTTTACAGATGGAATCTTGGAAGGCTCAGGTGTTGAAATGACTTGCCCAAGGTCACAGAGCTAGGAAGTGGAGGCAGGGTTTGACGCCAAGGCCTGTTCATCCCAGAAGCCACGATTAAGAGAGAATTTAAGCAAACTGCCCGAGGTCACACAGCTGGTTAGAGCGCAAGCCAGGGTTTGAACCCAGGCAGACGCTCCAGAGTCCAGGCCGCTGGCAATGAGGCACTTTCAGCTCCAAGCGCAGTGCTGGGCCGTGGCAGGCAGGGAGCTGGGGTGCAGGGGAAGGAGGCGGCCTGCCTCTGGAGCCCCAGCGGGACCCTCAGGATACCAGGATGCATATGGCAAGGGCTAAGTAAGTGTGGAAGCAACAGTTAGATGTCCTTGTTAAAGGTGCGGCTGAATGAGGTATTTGAGGCCCTTACCTCTGACAGAAGAGAAAGTGGCTGGCCTGACCCCTCCCCAACGGCACCACTGCCTCAGCTCAGCCGAATTCACTGGAGGTTGGAATAATCCTGAGTTTTGTTTTTTCACGAGAACACCCACTGTGCCAGATGCTAGGGAAACTGGTGAACAAAACAGACACGGCCCCCTCTCCCTTCTGCGGCTTTCAGGTGGGAGGGAGGATGAGACTAGTTTTACAGAGAGCTTACTGGGTGCCAGGCCTGTTGAAAGCATGTTACAGACTCACCGAGTCCCACCACAGCCCTATGAAGTAGGTACTACTGTTATTCCCATTTGACAGATAGAAAACTGAGGCACAGAGAGGTGAAGTAGCTTGTGCGAGATTATCCACCCATGCTAGGAAGGGAGTGGGGAGGGGAGGATGTGCTTCAGGTGGAGAGGACAGGGAAGGCTCCGCTGAGGATGGGACAGTGCAAAGATCTAAGGGGAAAGCATTCCAGGCAGAGGGAACAGCAGTGCCAGGGCCCTGAGGCAGAAATTGTGGGAGGAACTGAAAGGACGTTAGTATGGCTGAAACCAAGGGAGTCCAGGGGAAGGGAGGTGGGAGGCAAGGCTGGAGGGACAAACAGGGCTGATCCTGCTTTGGGCCCCAGAGCCCACCCGAGGGCTGTGAATATACCCTGGGGCCAAAGGGGGCTACGGAGGAGTTGAAAGCACCTCCTGTGGATTAAGTCCTGACACCAAGGTGCGTTTCTCCTTTGCTGCTCCCCCTCCTCTAGCTCAGTGCATAGATGCCCCTTCTCTTCCTCAGGTCTCAGTTCAAATGCCAGCTTCTCACAGAAGCATCCCCTGATCATAAGTGAATCTAGACTAGCCCCTGCCCCTCGACTCCTAAGTCATCTGCCAACACACTTTCCAGTTTTCCGTTCTCCTGAGAACTTTCGTCTCCACCATTACTGGCTGTGTGACCTTGGGCAAGTGACTCCGCCTCTCTGTGCCTCAATTCTTTTATAAAATGGGGGTGGTAAGGGCACCCGTTTTATAGGGTTGTTAGGAGCAATGAGCTGGGCACCAGGTTAAGTGTAGGCTATTATTATCATGACCATAAGAAATTGTCTTAATTGATGTGCTTATGGTTATGCTTCCTTATTGGAGTACAAGCTCCCTGAAGGCAGGGATCTGGTCTTCCTTGTCTATCCTAGGCTGATCCAGCCTGGAGGGGCGGGGCTTGTGGAGGGGAGGGGCTTGTCGGGGAGGGCGTGGGGGGCACTCACTCAGGCGCAGCATGCCCTCCCCGTGGGGCTTGTCGTTCAGCCACTGGCCCTCGAAGATGTCGCCGTTGCGGTAGTAGATGCGGCCCCACCCGCTGCGCTGGTTGCCACTCCATTCACCCTCATAATACTCCTTGGGTCCGAAAAACTGGATCCCATAGCCCTGGAAGCACGAAGGTGTCCTTGGCCACGGCCCCCCCCTCCACTAGGACAGCCCCACCAGCCTGCCGGGTACCTCGGCCAGACACGGGGGGCTCTTCCTGCCCCCTCCCTCCCTCAGCCCGCCCTCCGTCCCGATGGCCCTGCTTTGAGAAACCTCGCTGGCTGTCCATTTCCCTCCATGCCTCTGGCTACCGCCTGCCTGGAGCCCACAGCCTCTTCTCCCCTCCCTCACGCCCTCCCCTCCCCCAAAGGCCCATCCGATCACGTTGCCCCCCAACTGCGATTTTTATCCTATTCTGAGCACAGGCTCCTCTGAGGATCAGATAAAACACTGGGGAGATAAAAGAACACAAACACCTTACTTAGAGTCCAACTACAGGGGACACCCAAGGAGGCTGGATTAAGCAGCCCCCAAATCCTGCCTCCCCACGGTGGCCTTCAAGCCCTCCCTCACCCATCTCCTTGCTCCAACCCCAGTCACCCCAGTCAACAAACACACAATACACACCGCTGTGCAACATTTCCTTCCCTCTGCTGCTTCGGCCTCCAATCCCCTTCTTCTCTTTCTCCCTAGCAGTTTGTGGTGTCACCTCCTACAGGAAGCCTGCCCTGAATTCTCTAGGCTGGGCTCCCTGTGAAAAGCTCTAGCCTAACAACATGTGGTATGTAAATTGATTATTTGGGGACCTCTCTCCCCCACTAACCAATAAACAATTTGAGAGCAGAGATCCTGAAACCCTGGGCTCTGCCACTTACCAGCTGTGTGACCCCAGGCAAAGCACCTAACCTCTCTGAACTTGCTTCCTCATCAGTAAAATGGGAATGATAATAATAACGATGTTGTTTTGTGAAAGTTAGGGGAAGTACCATATATCAAACCCCAGCCCCTCGACAGAAGTTACTCCCTAGCAGTTCCTATTCTCTGTCTCCCTGGCATGTAAAGACGGTTCCTGCAAGGCTGTAAGAGAACCTGAGGAAATCTGTCCCCAGTGTGGGGTTTATGGGCTGAGGACCCTTCTCTGCCTGGCTGACACCCCTCGGGAAGTCTCCAGTCCTTTCCTCTTGTCCTGCAGCCAAGGCTGTGGCCTCTGCTTTTCTACTCTCACTTTTCCTACCACCCACTTTAATCCAGGCCCAACAGAAAGGGAATTCTCAGAAAGGGAGGCCCAGGGAGAAGAAAGCCAGGAAATGAGTAGGAAGGAGGATGGGGGTGTCTTCACCCCCACATAGCCTGCTGGCTGCTGGTAGCCACAGGGTTTCACGGGCTCCTCCCTGGCCTCTCTCCTCTTGCTTCCTGTTTCCTGGGTTTTGTTCTGAAACGCCTTGGCAATCCCCCACCCCTTCCTTTTCCCCCTACACACAGTGCACACAGCCTGGCTTCAGCCCCTGCCCCAGGGCATGACGGGAACCACTCACCGATTTCTTATCGCCTTTCCACCAGCCTGAGTACACTCTTCTGGACTTTCCTGTTTCTTGGTCAGGAAGGCTGAGGGTGCCGTAGCCATCTCGTTTCCCAAACTTCCAGTCCCCCTCATAGATGGCGCCTTTCTTCTTCCAGATCTGTGTGCCTTTTCCTACAGACACACAGACCGGCCCGCACTGCAGACCCTGGCCTCGGGGGGCCCCTACACCGGATGCTTCTCGAGGGCTGGAACAGGGACTGTCCTTGTCTCTAGACCCTCAGCTCCCAGAGAACCCCGAGAAAGTTCCATTCCTACAAGAGCACCCCAGGAGAAATCTGCTCCTTCTGCATTTCAGCTTGGACTCTTAAATAATGCTGCATGGATACCCCACATGACCCAGGGGTTCTAGAAAAATGTTCTGGATGTTTCTTCAGTTCCCCTGAACACAGATGTGGAGACTCATTTCCTATGACTCCTGCTCCTCCCCCTCCCCCAGCCACACCGCCACCGCCCAAACTGCCCCCCAGCCCCACCAGTGCCCTTGCTGTTCCTGGAAGCCCCCAGATGTGTTTCAGGGCCTTTGAAACACATCTTCTTCCAAATATTCACAAGGCCCACTTCCTACCCCCTCCCAACCTTTACTCAAACCACATTTTCTCAGTGAAGCCTCTCCTAGCCATGCCATTTGAAATCACAAGCCTCCCCTGCTATCTTTCCATAGCCCTTATCAGCTCCTAACATGATAGATAATTCACTTATTTATTGCTTCTTGTCTATTTTGGTCTCTTCCACAAGAATGGGAGCCCCATGAGGGCACAGAATTTTGCCTGTTTTGTTCACTGCTGTTCCCAGCACAGGCACAGCACAGGTGGCCAATATTTGTTGATCAAAGATATTTGTTTAACAAAGGGATGAATAAAGTATTTGTTGAGTATCTATACAGCCACTCCACGTCCCAGGAAAAAATCTGACATTGTCTTTCTGAGCTTTGTGGCCTTGGACAAGTAACTGAACTCTCTGGGCCTGCCTGGCCTCAGACTCTTCATCTGTAAAATGGGGTAGCAAGAGCACCTACTCATGGGGTTCTTCTGAGCACTAAATTAATGTATGCAGAGCACTTAAAACAGTACCTACAAATAGGAAACATGACAGCAGTGTCAGCCCTACTTATTTTTGCTCTTGAGCCCATGGTCTGGCAGGAGCCAGGCAAACTGTAGGGGATGTGGGTTGTTTGCACTTATCCCTGTCTCCTTCCTTCTTCTTCCGGTAACAGTGGCCCAGTTTTTCTCCCATTTCCTTTTTCCTGAGGTTTGGGTGGGGCTGACTCTTCCCCCTGGCAGGCCCAGCCAATCAATGTAGTCTACCAGCCCAGGGCACTGTGATTGGTTCAGTGAAGGACATGTGACCCAAGCTGGTCCAATGAGCTCGATCTCAGCTCTTCTGCTGGAGCTATTGGGAGTGAGGGACCCTCTTCCCCCAAAATGGAGGCCCCAGGGGGAGGAGACTGACCCAAGGATGAGGTCAAAGGAGAGGAAAGCCAAGAGGACAGATGAAGGGAGAAGCCCCACTTCAGTAACATCCATCCTCTGAGCAAAGCTCAAATAATATTTTTCAATAGCCAAAGGCAGGTTCAGGATTCTCTGAAACACAAAGGAGGGGCACTTGGCCCAGCCCAGGGACTGAGAGAAGACTTCCTGGTAGGGGTGACACTGGAGGCTGGAAGGGCAGACCAGGTAGAGGGAACTGCATGAGTGAAGGTAGGGTGGTTTGAAACTGATGGGTGCATATGCCCATGCTTCCCAAGGAAGGCTTGGAGCGCTCCTGCTGCAGGCAAACACAGAAGACCCACCTGGGAATCAGTGGCTTAGCACTCAAAGAGGAAAGGTGCCGTTCCTCTCCTAGTCCAGCTTGAAAAACCCCAGGGAAGTCCTCTGATTGGTTCAGTTGGGTTATATGCCCACCTCTGTGGCGAGGGTGGGAGGGGCCTGTTGTTAGAAGAACGAGGTACAAGGTGGGTACCGGAAGCACCTGGGAGTCAGGTCAGAGACAATATGCTCCCTACCACAGGGAAACTCCTAGTCTAACTGGGAAACAAATACCTGCTACAGGAGTCCAGAGACCTGGATTTAAGTCCTAGCAGTTTCTCTTGCTAGTGGGTGACTGGATCACTCAGGGTGAAGTTGGGAAAACAGAAACCACTCTAGGTATTTCAAACAGAGAACATTTAATACAGGGAATTGACTGCACAGGGCATGGAAGAGCTGAGTCTAAACAGGAGACAGCCAGGCAAATCGGAGTTAACAAAGCCACCCTGGAGCTGGAAGGACAATGGGAGAACTCAGTGTCACCAGCGCTCAGGAGCCAAGGCCACCTGGCAAAGAGTTAGCCCCATGGTAAGGGGTGCCCAGTGGGGGCTGAAATGGGGCAGAGAGGGGCTTCCTAGCAGGAGCTGTAGCCACAGAGGAGATACAGCCACTGCCAGAGATGCCACCAGAAACAGAGAGAGACGGGGAGAAATAGCCTGGCCTCTCCCTCCTTCCCACACTCCAGTCTTCCACTAGGGCCTCCCACTGGCTTTATCTACTTGGAATCCAGAGAGCAAGGGAGTCTGGGAAATACAGTTCCCTGCACTCCAGAGCAGAGCAGGGAAGGGATAGGGAATAGACCTGAGAGCACACAGGCAAATGGCCAGCACAATGTTCTGAGATGAGTCAGCGTCTCAGCCTAATTCTTCCCAGGGCTGTGTTAATGAAGCATATAGAGGACAGTGCTGTGTGAACTTTGAATGAGACTCCATCTTGCTAACACACTTGCTCTAGAGATTCTCCTTGTTGGCTTGAAGTAAGCCGCCATGTTGGGAAAGCCTATGTGGCAAGAGTGGCCTCCAGCTGACAGTCAGCAAGAAGCTGGGGCTCTCAGTGCCACAACCTGGGGGAGCCTGGAAATGGACTCCTCCCCAGGCAAGCCTGCAGGTGGACACAGGCCAGCTGACACCCTGATTGCAGCCTGTGACACCCTGAGTAGAAGCTCTAACTGAGCCATGCCTGACTCCTGACCTGCAGCAACTGTGAGATGAAAAATGTGTATTGTTTTAAGCCACTAAGTCCTTGGTGATTTGTTATGCAGCAATAGAAAATCAATTTACCTGGTGTCAACATCATCACTCTAACCACCATTTCTTGTAAATTCACCATGTACCAAGGTCATGCTTGAGCTCAATCAATTAGCATGATTATTAGCATACCCATTTTAGGGAGGAGGAGAAGAGGTTAAGTGATTGCCTGAGATCACACGTCAGGAAGTGGCACAGCCAGGTTTCAAAGCCACACAATGTGATTCCAAAACCTATATTCTGCCTGACTGAATAAATGAATGAATGAAAAATCATGAAAGCAACCATGCAAGCAAACAGCAAGATCATTTTGCATCCAGCAGTCTTCAACTCTTCGGACCTATCTAACAGGTGGACATTCCTGTCCCCTTCCCTCTTCCCAAACAAACCTAGGTCAAGAGCTAGCAGTGGTCAGAGTCCCCCAGCTTCCTGATCAGGGTGCTCAGATCATGAACCTTCTTCCAAACCGTGGTAAGAGCCAGGACAATGAAGCCCCAGGGAAGGGCCTTGATTTCTAACCCCTAGAAAGTACCTTGTATGCAGATTGCCCGCAGAAGAGTTTATCTCCTCCCCCACGGTGGGGGCTGGAAGTCAAGGGTCACTGCTGTGGCTAGCAACTTCCAGACTGTCTTCCCGCAACAGACCCTAGCCAGAGCCATAGCGGGGAGCACGTGACCCCGGCTGGGCCACTCAGATCCCTTCCCTAGGATTTTTAAAAACTAGAGCTGGTGAGGATATGGAGAAATTGGAACACTTATACTTTGTTGGTGGAAATTGAAAATGGTGCAGCTGCTATGGAAAACAGCTCGGTGGTGCCTCAAAATGTTAAACATAGAATTACCATATGACCCAGCAATTCCATTCCTAGGAATAAATCCAGAAGAATTGAAAACCTATGTCCACACAAACACTTGTACATGGATTTTCATAGCAGCATTATTCACAATAGCCAAAAAGTAGAAACAGCCCAAATGCCCAACAATGGATGAATGGATAAACAAAAGGTGGCATATCCATATGATGGAAAATTATTCCGTCAAAAATAGAAATGAAGTACTCATACATGCGACAACAGGGACGAACCTGGCCAGACTCAAAAGGCCCCATACTGTCTGATGCCATTTATATGAAATGTCCAGAATAGGCAAATCCACAGAGACAGAAAGTAGATTAGTGGTTGCCTGGGGCTGAGGGCAGGGGGAAATTGGGGCTGAATTGGGGTTTCTTTTTGGGGTGATGGAAATGTTCTGGAAGTACATAGTGGTGATGGTCACATAGCATATTGACTATATTTAAAACCATTACATTGTACACTTTAAAATGGCAAGCTTTATGTTGCATGACTAGTATCTTGACTTAAAAAACAGCACTAGTGCTGAGGCAGCCCCTCCATCCTGTCCCTGAGATGCTGGCAGTCACATGCCAATCTTGCGGTGTGTACAACCAGTAGGAGAGAAAAAGCCACCCAGGGTGGAGCCAAAATCACATGGCAAAACAGCCCTGAGAGTCTTCCCTGAGCTTGGCTCCATCCGCGCCTTTTGAGTAATTTGCTTTCATGAGTAGAATGTCCCCCTGATTTGCTGACGCTGTCATCCTTCCCCTGGATTTCTACAGTAGCTTCTGAACGGGGCTCCCTGCATGCACTTCCCTCACCGTCCATCTCAACCCAGTAGCAGAGTAGCCTTCAGGACACGGCAGGCCATGGCTCTCCTCTGCTCTCCAACCTCCCCATGCCCCCCGCCCCTGTCACTCCGAGGGAAACCCAACATCCTGACGGTGGCTACAACGCCCCAAGCCATCTGACCCCCTCCGCGCCCCCACTACCTCTCTGACCGCCTGCCCTTCCTCAGTCTGTTCAGCCACACTGGCCTCCTTGCTGTTCCTTGCATACTCTAGGTCTGTTCCCTCTACAGGGATTGCTCGTCCCTGCAAGTGTCCACTCTGCCAACTCCCTCACCTCAAGCCGTCGCTGAGAGCTCACCTTCTCACTAAGGTGTGAGCATTCGTTTTAATTCTGCAAACCCCAGATCCCATTACCCTGTCCAATTATTCTGGTTTCCGTATACTTAACCCCTCTCACAGACAAGATTATTTTCTGATTTGTTATATTTATTGTTGCCTGTCTAGCCCTGCTAGAGTGTAAGCTTCACGAGGGCAGGCATCTTTGTCTGTTTTGGTTACTGCTGTTATCTCCAGAGTTTAGTGCAGTCCCTGGCACATTGAGTGTGTGAAGTCGGTTTGAGTTGGGTTATTGCTAACTCACAGGGACTCACCATTCAAGCAACACGTATTTGGTGCAGCCCCCCTGTGCGTCAGGATCCATGAGAGGATAAAGCGGTAAGTAAGCAGCACCCCAGGGGTCAGGACAAAACTCATCATGGCCCATGAGGCCCCTACGGTGGGTCCTCCTGACCTGCCCACCCTGCCTCCCCTTGCTCACTCTGCTCCCGCCACACCCGCTTCCAGTCTGTTCCTTGAACAAGCCACAAGCCCTCTCACCCCAGAGCACCCCTCCACTCTGACCCCACTCGCTAGAAGCTCCTCTTGCCTGGAAAACTCATGCTCCTCCACCAGGGCTCAGCTCCACCCCCCCACCCCCCACTGCCTGTTGTAAGTCCTCATGGCCCCTTCTCATCTTCTCTCTGGTAGCCCCCTCCCACCCCAAGGCCACCACCTTGGGCAACGGGACCTTGCGGAAGTCATTTCCTCTCTCTGAGCCCGTTTCCCCATCTGTAAGATGAGGATGTTAGTTACTTTGCAGTATCTCTGGATGACTGGACGCTCCCTGCAGGGTGGGATTGGGCCAGTGCCCAGCACAGGGCCCGGCGTGGAAGAGGAGTTCAATAAACACCCATGGGGGGATGAATGAGCAGTCTGGGAGCCACCTGGCCCTCCTGACCTCTGCACGGCCGCTCTGGACCGCATCCTCTGCTTGTAAGCACATAACTTCAGCTTGGCCAACAGGTATGTCTGGGCCTGCATTTTCTGCAGCCCTAGCTCTGGATGGGCTGTGGAAGAAGATGGGGTCTTCACCTCCACGGTTTGTGAGGAGGCGGGTCTGACACAGAAGGACCCACCTCTCAGAGGGCCAGGTCAGCCCACGCCTTCATCTCACAGATGGGCAAACCGAGATCCAGAGAACAGAAGAGGACCTACCCAGAGGCACACAACTACTCAACCACAGAGCCATGCTCAGGGTCACCTCAGGGCCCTAACGGCTAGTCCAGGGCTCCTTCCACCCCACAGGCTGCCCATCAGGACGGAAGGATACCACACACAGAGCTCAAAGCAGCCTCACAAAGTCTCACTTTGAGGTAAATGCTGAGGACACTGGGTGGATCATTTAGGAAGGTTGCCAGGCACAGCCCATAGAAAACATGCCAGAAGTTCCCCTTCTGCACAGATCCTGGACTACATATGCACTTGATAGGCATCTCTTATCCTGACAAATAGGCATTGTCCCATTTTACAGATGGGAAAACTGAGGCTCAGGGTGGCATCGTGACTCACTCAAGGTTGTGTTCGGAGCAGCTAGAATCTAACCCAGGTTTATGGACTCCAAGGCAGGAGTGGAGAAGTAAGAGCATGGACTCTGGAACGACAAGCCCCTAGGGAGATGTCCAGCCAGGGTTTGGGATTTAAAACTCTGCTTCCCACCCCCTACCCTCTTCCAATCCCCAGGGCTTAGTTTGTGTCACCAGGACTGATTCCTGCTCAGCTCAACTTTGGAGCCTCAGGGCTGAATCTGAAGACCAGGATCCCAGTTGCAAGAGGCTTCTGGAGAGGAACCACCAGGCCCTGCTGCTAACAAGCCTCAAGCTTAGCCCAAGACTCCGACTGAGCTGCAGTCCCCAGAGCCCCTGCTGCGGGCTGGTTTCTCAGGACCGTCTGCCTCCTGCTAGCCCCCAGCAGGCCTCCCTCCTTTCTAAGGCGGGGTGGGTTTGGTTCCCGGAGCCCCAGAATGTGGAGGCCCCTTGGCCGGCGGGGCCAGCGCTAACCCTTTGGGGAAGCCTCGGGACCCGTGGAACGCCCAGCGAGCTGCCGCACGCCGTTCTCTGGTTCCCTGTGGCCCCAGGGCTCGGCACCCCCACTGGCCGCCCAGGCCTGCCGGGGGCCCCCCACTTACCGTGCTTCATGTTGTCCTTCCACTCGCCCACATAGCAGTCCCCGTTGACAGCGAAGACCTGGTGCCTCAGTCCGTTCTTCCGGGCCTTCCGGTCCCACTCCTTCCACAGGGGATCCGACTTTTGGGGACACTTCATCATAGGCATGTTGGCTGATTCTACAGGGCCAGAGGGTGCTGGCAGGGGGTTAGGGGCATCAGAGGCCCAGTGCGCCCCACGTCGTGTCCAGAGTCCTGGGGCTTCGCAGGGAAGGCAGCTGACCGAGCTCAACTAGGTGAGTCATGTGTGTTTCGAGTCTCTGGGGCAGATGAACAGCCCGTGGTAGGGACCCTTTTCGCTGGACTGACCCTCGGCTGCCTCTCCTCGGGAGGGCTCTGATGGCACAATCACCTGGGAGCCCAGGGATACCAGTAGAGCTGGTGGGTTTGTGATGGCATCAGGAAGAAGCTGCCCACGGGCAGGGGGTGACGTTCACATTTAATCACCAGTGTGACCCATAGGAGTGGATGCTGGGCCTCCAGCTAGAGCCTGGCCTAGAGACCCCTAGGGGGCAGGACAAGCAGGGGTGAGCCCTGGGCTGCACTCCAGAAGGGTGAGGGCTATGGACTCAGCCTGCGGGGGTCCCAAGCCCAGCACCCGCAGCCTGAGCCTGCTTGGCCTTGCCTCATCTGTCCGGCGGGTGGGACAGTGACGAAGCCCGGGGTTTTGCTGGATTTGCCAGCTGTTGTATCTAGAGGTATCTAGGGTGGCCCACTGTCCCGGTTTGCCTTGGATTGCAGGGTTTCATGGGAGCCTGGATTTTAGTGCTAAAACTGGGACAGTCCTAGGCCCATGGGGATGGCTGGTACCCTTCTACCCCTGCCCTCTGCCTCGGCCATCGGCCTGTGTGTCCCCTTGCCTGGCTAGGTTTCTTGCCTCCTGGCCCTACATATTGGAGCTGCAGAAAGACTTTGGGTGGTCTCAGTCCTCTGTACAGTCTGGGAGGCCCTCTGCTCCCCATCCCCCCTCCAGCTCCTCACATACCCAGGATCTCTAGCACAGATATTCACGTCCATCCATCTGTCTCCATGGGGCTTGTGCAGGGTGATAAACACCTGTCTCTACCAAACCTGGGACCACTGTTCCCCTCCAAAGAAAGCTGAGGCCTAACAAATACCAACTATCCTCCACGGGTTCTGGGGACTCCATGCACACTCCAGCTCTAGCAGCAGGGCTAGAGGTATGAAATATTTAACCACCAGCATGCACAGGTCCTGACCCATCAGAGTGACCTCAGAGCTGGCACGGGTTCCAGGAGAGCCCTGAGTGGCCCTGGGCAAACGACCAGAGCAGTCACACACTGCCCCGCCTTTAGAGGAGCCTGTGCTTCAGTTACTGCTCTGCTGTCACCATGGTGAAATTCTTATAATTAATGAACAAGGGCCCCCACATTACCACTTTACAGAGTCCCACATACCCTGTGGGGAAGTCTCAGGTCTTACAGTAGGGGAAAACCTGGGCAGCTGGGGCAGTGGTGTGGAAGGATTTTACTCTGGCTGAATACTGGCCTTGCCAGTCTTCACATGTCCTATATGTTCTTCAAGACCAGCCTAAATCACACCTTCTCCTTCCGGGAATGCCTGGGATTGCAATCTCTCTCCACCCCTAATAGAAGGAACTCCTGGAGGGCAAAGGCTCGGTCTTCTCTCTTGGTCTCAGGCCTCCTAGAGCCTAGCACACCACAGGCGCTCAGGCAAGGAGAGCCAAGCAGGTCCTGCCCACTCCACCCTCCCTGCCCCGCCCTCAGCCTTCTGCAAACCCTGGCTACAGCGGGAGCCTCCAGGACCCTGACCCAGCTCTGGGACCTGTACCATATGGCTTGTTACAGATTTTGAATAGGGAACAGGACACTCAAGGCAAAGAAAACACCAGAGCAACAGCTAGGAGGGGGAAACAGCCTCGGGTGCTAAATTTGACTTTTTTTGGGGGGGTGCATTTCCAAATGTTATTAATCTTTACATTGAAATGACCTCGCTTAAAAAATTAATGCATTTATTTTAAAAGGAGACTTTACCTGTCATTACCATAAATGGAAACCCAGTATCAGTGCCCTAAGGCAAAGGTAACTAAAAGTAAAAATACCGAAGAAACCAGTACCTGTCTTGGATAGATACTGTGGCTCTGAGGTTTCTGTTAAGAACAGACCAGCGAATGTTAAAAGAGTGTCACCTTAGTCCCAAATTGACACTTGCTCTGTGTCTTACTCAGAATTTTAAGAGAACCCAGAAGCCAATAACTTCCTCACAATGTTATCGGTGTTGCTTGAGGTCAGTGTCACAGGAAATCATCCCTCATTCCACACTTTTGGGGAACAAGTGTCAACCCCATGAGGAGGCTGCAGCCAATCGTGAGCTGTTGATGGGAAAGAAAGCCTTGCAAGGCTGTGGGTGAGCCGACTCAGTGGGTTGTTTTTAAATAGCAATAATTAGAACAATGCAGGCTGAAGGGCGCGGGTCCAGGCGGCCTGGCGTCAGTCCGGAGCCCCGGCCCCACCTAGGGGTTTGGAAACGGGAGCTCTGCGCCCCCTGCGCTCACCTGCGCTTACCTGCGGGCGGTTCCTGGAGTCCCGGGGGCAGGCGGTGGGTTCCGAGGTTCCGGCCTCAGGCTCCGCCAGCAGCGCTCGGCCCGGGCCCGGCTGAGGTCGCTGTGGCAACGCGCGGCCTGAGCCCCGCAGAGCCCGCCCCTTCCCGGCCAGGCGCCGCGCGCTGGCGGGGCGCGGTGGGCAAGGGGGAGGCCGCCTCTGGGCTGCGGAGGTCAAGTGCTGGCTGGGGCCCCGGAGGCCTGACATGCCCCCCTCCCTTCTCCCTGGGGGTCCCCTGGGCAAACACGACGCCGGAAGCAGGCAGGCCGAGGTTAAGGGCTTTTCTGCCAAGTTGCAAAGACGAAGTGGCAAAGTTTGAAGGGAAAACCAGCATCACAGTGGTTGTGAATGTCAGGGAAGTTAGGGACCCTCCACTCCCTGGAAGATGCCTACATTAAACCGGCTCCCATTGCTCCTCAGCTCACACCCTCCAATGGCTCCCCTTGTCACTCAGGAAAAGCCACGGTCCTTTCAGTGGCCTACAAGGCCCTAGGTGATACCTGCCCCCCCTGCTCCCCTTTCTGGGGAGCTGAGCTCTAAAGAGCTCTGTGTGACCTCTGGGCTGATCTCCTGGTCCTCGTCCCCAGCCTCGCTCTGCTCCAGCCGCACACGCACACACTTCCTTGCTGTTCCCGGAAAACACAGGACATGTTCCCGCCTCAGGGCCTTTGCCTCGTCTGTGCCAGCAGCCTGGACACTTCCTCCTCCTCCAGACAGTAGCCCTGCCCTCGTTCAGGGCTTTTCTCAAAGGTCACCTTCTCTGTGAGGGCCTCCTAGACCACCCTAGTTAAAGCTGGAATCTCCACAGACTTGCAGTCGCCATCCCTGCTTGACGTCCTCTCTAGCACATCGGCACCTTGTATACGTATGCTCACATGTGTGTGTATATGGACATGGGTATATACCTACACACATATATCTTATTTATTTTCTGTCTCTATGATGGAAAAGATGTTGGTCTTTCAACTTTCAATCTTGAAAATTTTCAAACACACAGAACTACATTGAACATCAATTATAACCTCTGACTATATTCAACAGTTATTATCATTTCACTGTATTTGAAAGCAAAAAAAAAAAAAAAGTTTGCTTTGTTTTGCCGCTGCTGTCTCCTGGGACCTACAAGAGTGCCAGGCACACGTGGTTGCTCAATAAATATTGGTCGAATGGATGAATGTGGTTTCAGGGTCTCTCCTCTCCAGGAGTCCATGGTCCTCAGGTTAAGGGCTCCTGCTGGAGAAGATCCAGACCCTTCTGGCAAGGTTACAAAATCCTAGCCTGCCCAGGCGTGTCCAGCCTGCCCCATCTTCAAGCTGAACTGTGTGCCCAATGGGAAGTGTCCACCGGGAGGGATGCCTTTTTCTAATTTGGACAAAGCCACAGTGTAGGCTACAGGCAGCCCTCAGAGGAACTATTTTCCTGGGGTAGAGGTTTCCCCCTGGTGTCCAGAAGTAATTCTATCTTGCCTCAAGCCTTCTCTCTCTGTGCTATTCCAGGCACTAGCATGAATTTAGGAAGTATTTGTAGAATGCAAGAACGGTAAGTATGCTGGTCGTTGGCCCCCATTTGTCCTCAGATCCATTCTTCGTCCTTTCCCTGCTCTGCTCTGCTGTGCAGAGGGCCTGCCCCCTGCCAGCTGCACTTTTCAGTTGACTTCCGGCTGTGACCAGCTAGTTAGAGACTGAGTGGAGGAGGAGAGGAAAGGAGCTGGGGTATTTCTTCCCCTCTCCCTGCCTGGTGTGGTGTCTCTGGAAGGGTGCTGCATCTGGTTCCACTGCCTGCTAAACAAGTCTGGTCCAGGGGCTCCGTCACCATCTTTGTCCCTCCAGCCTTGAGGCAGGTTAGCCAGGGAAACCAGAAGACAAGCCACAACATGGCTGACAGACAACATGGCTCCAAGACCCTGCTGAGGCCTTGAGTTTAACCTTGAGGTCCCAGTTTCTCTTTCTGGGACCTCCCCTTGGCCGCAGATATTCCAAACAGGCCTCACCATTGGAGGGGCAACCAAGAACACCTGGGGCCCCTCCCCATAGTATTAGCAAGGGAGAGGAATAATTAATAGTTTAAAAGGTAACCACGCAAGGCAGAGCGCACGCTTTCTGCCTCGAGGAGCCCACACCAAGTCTTGGTGGGTAATTCCATCCTTCTCTCCCATTTCTCAGAAAGCTCTGTTCTTTTCCCCCATTTCCCAATAAATTATTTTTACTGGCCTAACTAAACTGGCATGTTCTTAAATTCTTTTATGCATCATAGCCAAGAACCCAGAGGAATCCAACACTTCCTCGTCTTCAGTGGTGACTTCCTGCAGTTGCTCACATTGGGGCTGTCCTCCTTTCTCCCGGTGCTCTTTTGGGACACATTTGTAACTAATTCCCCTGTGTTGAATTCCTTCTGTCGAACCACCTGGCATGGCTCTTTTGTCTTCTGCCTGGACCCTGACTGATAGAATAGTGTGGTCAGATGGCCAACATATGTAACCAGGGAGATTGCTGCCCAGTTGGTGCCGGTAAGTTCTTAAGGCCCAAGAGACCTGAGAGGAGATAGTGGATACTGTCTGTGTCAGCCATGATCCCTTCACGTCTCCTTGATCAGTTATGTGAGCTCACGCCCCCATTTCTAGGTGCTCTGCTTCTTCCAGCTCTCATATGTGACCTTCTTCAGAGGACTGTCTTGGGCTACTGGAGGCACTTCACCTGGTGAGGCAGAGAGCTGGAAGTGCCTGGGAATTCGTGCTCTTCCAGGGTAGCCCATAGATAGATGACTGAACGATATGGGAGGGAGAAGGCCCAGTTCTTGCTTAGAGGCTAGACAAATCCTCGGGTGTAATTTTTGTTCTAGAGATCCCTGTGGGATCAGGCTGAGGATGGTATTTCTCTTGAAATCACACTCTTGCTTGGCTTCTTCCTGTCCAGCTCCCCCTCCCCATTATCTACTTGCTTCTTCTGGGAACACTTCCTTAATGAATCACATAAATATTATTATATATACTATTTTTTTAAACATAATTGATGTATTAGTTTCCTAGAGCTGTCAAAACAAACTACAACAAACTGGGTGTCTTGAAACAACTGGAGTGCATTCTTTCACAGTTCTGGAGGCCAGACATCCGAAATGCAGGTGTTGGCAGTGTTGCTTCCTACCGGAGGCTCTGAGGGAGAATCTTCTATGCCCCTCCCAGCTTCTGGCAGTGGCTGGCAATCCTTAGCATTTCCTAGTTTGTAGCTGCCTCACTCCAATCTCTGCCTCCGTTGTCACATGGCCTTCTTCCCTGTGTGTCTCTTCTGTGTCTCTGTGTCCAAATCTCCCTCTCATTTCTCTTATAAAACACCAGTCATTGGATTTAGTGTCTACCCCAATCCAATATGTCCTTATCTTGACTTGATTTCAGCTGCAAAGACCCTATTTCCAAATAAAGTAATATTCACAGGTATCAGGGACTAGCACTTGAACATAACTTTTGGGAGGTACATATAAACCCAGAACAATTAGGACCAACTTGCAGCCCTAAGGAGAACCATCACCATCCCAGAGAATGGCAGAGCTTTTTCTCAAGTTGATATTTAAGAACATAATTTTAACAGCTAAATAGTATTTCATTCACCAGTTTCCTATTGATAGGCATCAAAGTTCTTGCCAGCTTTCTCCATTAAAATGCTGATTGGATGAATATCCTTCTATATAAATGTTGGCCCACATCTCTGCTTATTACCTTAGGACAAATTCCCAGAGCAGAGTTACGGGTCAAAGGGTAAGAGCATTTTTGAGCTCTTGACAGAACTCTAATTTTCCTCTAAAAAGATTGTATCAATTTCATTGGCAGAATATGAGTGTCTTTTACGCCACCTTTGCCCTTTGCCCACATTGGGTATTATTGTTTTCAAAGTTCTTTACCAATCTTGTAGGAAAAAAATAATATTGTTTTAATAGGCTTTTCTTGGATTATCAGTGAGCTCTACTTCATTGTTTTGCTCATCAACACCTCCAGATTGGAAGTTTCGCTCTGATTTCCACACCTATCATATGTATTTTCTTTTTTTTTTAGGAGGTACCTGGGATTGAACCCAGGACCTCATACATGGGAAGCAGGCACTCAGCCACTGAGCTACATCTGCTCCCCAATGAGAGTTGTTTTTTTGTTTATTTTTGTTTTTATTATTTTTTTAAAGATTTATTTCTCCCCCCATCCCCCGCCCACCACCACCCCTGTTGTTTTGCACTTGCTGTCTGCTCTCTGTGTTCTTCTATCTGCTTGTCTTCTCTTTAGATGGCACCAGAAACCAATCCTAGGACCTTCTGGAGTGGGAGAGAGGTGCTCAATCTCTTGTGCCACCTCAGCTCCCTGGTCTGCTGTGTCTCTTATTGCCTCTCCTCTGTGTCTCTTTGTTGCGTCATCTTGCTGTGCCAGCATTCTGCACCGGCCAGCACTCTGCATAGGCCAGCTCTCCGCTCAGGCCAGCTCACCACATGGGCCAGCTTGCCTTTCACCAGGAGGCCCCGGGAATCGAACCTTGGACCTCCTATATGGTAGACGGGAGCCCAATTGCTTGAGCCACATCCATTTCCTGAGAGTTGTTTTTTTTCATTTGTTTTTAGCAGGTACTGGGGATTGAACCCAGGACCTCGTATGTGGGAAGCAGGTGCTCAATCACTTGAGCTACATCTGCTCCCCTATTATTATTTTCTACTACTCCTTTTGGTAGGACCACCAGCAGCAAACACTTGCTAAGGCTGGTTTCTGAGCTACATCTGCTCCCTCTTACATTTATATTTAATTAGTTAATTAGTGGGAGGTATGTCTCTCTCTTGCTCCATAAAACTGTAACTGATGGACAGGGAACTTTCACAGTGAATCTTGTCTCATCCACGGTTCTTTTTGTTGCAATTAAAGAATCCATCTCATGCTAAAATGGGTTATTTATTACAAGGATACGAGATATCTCATGGAGTCCAAGAACAGGAAATTCGGCTGGATTTTACAAGGAACTAAATCCCAGAACTGTAAAGCTGTCAACAGCAAAGTCGTTCATATCCTCTCTCTCTCTCTCTCTCTCTCTCTCTGTATCTTTCTCTCCATCTCTCTGCACGTCTCCTTCATGGTAAGGCCTGCTGAGTTGTCCAACTCCAGGGGGCACCATTAACACTATAGACCACTCCCAGGAGCACAATTTAAAATAAAATGAGAATGGGGCTTCTGAAGCCGAGCAACCTGAGTATGAACCTTCCCAGCAGTGGTAGGAAGGGCCTACCCATCAGGACCAGCAAATCTCCAACACACATAATACACATAAGATGGAAACAACCCAAATGTCCATCAATTGATGAATGGATAAACAAAATGTGGTATATCCATACAATGAAATATGTCTTAGTTTGTCAGAGTTGCTATGACAAATACCACACAATCAGTTGGCTTAAACAAGAAGCATTTATTATTTGATGGTTTTGACGGCTAGATGTCAAAACTCAAGATGGTAGCAAGAACATGCTTTCTCCCGCGGTTGGTAACATTCTGGTGATGGCAGTCCTCCATCCGTTCTCTCTCCTCTCTGGTTTCTTCTAACATCTATCTTCTGGTTTCTGGCTTCTATCTGCTGACTGCCTCTGAATTTCCTCTTTATAAGGTCTCCGTTCACGGGGATTAAGACCCACCCTGGGGAAGCGGGTGTGGC
>JAQZBX010009140.1:6077-33246 GCA_029593785.1 Cabassous unicinctus
TTTTTTTTTTTTTTTTTAACAAAGATGGTGAATTCAATCCTTTGGGCCATCAGGAACATTATTTAGTAATGGGGATAAAAACATTAAAATGCACTAGTTGTACTATATGTTACGTCAAAGGCCTAACTTCCAATTTCCTTACTACCTTCTGAGTCAACAATCTACTTCTAAGAATTTATGTCACAGAATAATAAAATGTGGCATATTCATACAATAGGCTATTATTCAGCAATAAAAAGGAATGAAGCTCTGACACATGCTACAGGATGGATGAACCTTGAAAACATGCTGATATGAAATATGTCCAAGTGTTCATGGGACATTGTCTCGATGGGTGGAGACCCACACAATAACTACAAGAATACTGAATTCCCATCCTGGGGAGTCCTGCTACATTCTCTAATAGAAGGGCAAGAATCCTCCAAGTACAAGGGCAATGCCTAGTGAAGGAGGACAAACCATTATGCCAGGCCCTTGATATTGATGCTTGTACTTATGAACCTTTTCTTATGAAATTGAAACTTAGCCTAGTATTATATATTGCCTAAGAGTTACCTCCTGAAAACCTCCTTGTTGCTCAAATGTGGCCTCTCTCTAAGCCAAACTCAGCATATAAACACTACCTTCCCCCAGCATGGAACATGACTCCCAGAGATAAGCCTCCCTGGCACCAAGGGATTATTATCAAGCGCCAACTAGCAATGCATCCGGAAAAAGACCTTGACCAAAAGGGGGAAATATTAACTACAAATGAATTTTTATGACTAAGAGATTTCAAAGTGAATCGGGAGGTCATTCCAGAGGTTATGCTTATGCATGTCTCAGCAGGACCACACTGACTGCCACAGTAAACAGTGCCTCAAACAGTGGGGCTCCTGAGGGCTCTAGAGACACCTAGACACTTTAAGCAGGACAGACAAGCTCAGTAATTCGGCACCCTGTCAGCGGGCCTTACTCTGGAATTTATACTCCCCAGTGTAAAAGTGTTAGACTCATTTATAGTTTCTCTACACATAGCTCTTCTGCCCCTTTTATTTGAACCTATAATTAGCAATATACTTGTTAAATATATGTCCCAGAGACTTAAATCTTTAGTCTGTTCATGTGGAGTTTGAGCCCTGAATCTCAGCAGAGTTGCAACACCTACTCTCCAGTTCATTGGACTCATCCAGGACAACAAACAAGGAGATGATGATGGACAACGCCCATCCCAAGGAACAGAGTGTCTACAACGGCAAGCAAGATAGTTCCATCCATTGGCCCCATGAGATCTAAGCCAAGAGAGTGGGCATCACTATCCCCCAATCCTCAAGAATGGGGAATGAACAATGGCCTAAAGTAGGCTTACTATTATTCTATTATAGACTTACTATTCTAACAATGGAAGAATTTATATTATTGATATAAATGCAGTGGCCACCAGAGGTTCTGACTAAAGGAAGAGGGAAGAATTGGTGTAATATGGGGGCATTTTCAGGACATTGGAATTGTCCTGCATGACATTGCAATGATGAATACAGGCCATTATACATTTTGTCATAACCTACAAAATTGTGCGAGGCAGAGTGTAAACTATAATGTAAATGACAGTCCACGGTTAGTAGCAATGGTTCAATATGTGTTCATCAGTTGTAACAAATATACCACACTAATGAAGGATGTTAATGTGGGAAAGTATGGGAGAGGGAAGGGGTGGGGCATATGGGAATCCTCTTTATTCTTTATGTAACATTTGTGTACCCTAAAGCTTCTTAAAACAAAAATTTTAAATTTTAAAAAATTTTAAAAAATAAAAAAAACAAGGAAATAAATACGGTATACTAAGAAAAAAAAAATTTTTAAATAAAAGAAAACATTATGCTAAGCAAAAGAAGACAATCAGCAAAGACCACATACTGTATGGTTCCATTTATATGAAAGGCCCAGAATAAGCAAATCTATAGAGACAGAAGGTAGATCAGTGATTGCCTAGAGCTGGCAATATTGCCTATAGGCAATATAGGAGGCTGGGGGGAAATGAGGAATGACTGCTAACAGGAACAGGGTTTCTTTTTGGGGTGAATTGTACACTTTAAATGGGTGAATTATATGGTATGGGAATTCTCTCTCAGAAAGCATTTAATGGATGGTATTAAATGCCAGGCAGTACTCCAAGTGATTTTTCTAGATTGACTTACGTTTTTTAAGAATCGTGTAAAGTTGGTCCCATTACAGTCTGCAGATTGTATATTAGCAGACTCAGGCACAGATGAGAAACAGGAGCCAGAGAGAGATTAGGTCACTTGCTTGTGGTTATCTGGCTAGCAAACGGCAGGTCGGGATTTGAATTTAAGCCATCGGACTTCAGAGCCTGTGTCCCTAACTGCAACCCATGTACACAATCACGCAGGCCCAACCAGAATGCTGGAAACCACCTAAATGACCACCAGCCAGGGACTGCTTGAGTACATTCTGGCACCTTCACCAAGTGAAGCTCATCTGTACTTGTTGCTCTGGAAAGACAGAAAACAAAAGCAAGGTAGAAAAAATGCTGTGTCTTTTTTGTTCCCATTTGTTTTTACAAAAAGCTACGTAAGCAACTGTACATTAGCTTGAAATTTTTCTGTCAGTCTCCATGAGGAGCAATTCAACAAGGTCTTCTCTGCAGTCAGGACATTTTACACCTCTGCTCCATACCTTTTGGTACTGTTTGATCTGACTTACTTTTTAATCATGAGCACGGGAGGGGCCACCCATTATGACTGCAGTTTCCAGGTTGCCTTGTCTCACCCACTACACCAGACCAGGGCTTCGTACTCTTGCTCTCCGAGCACCACTTACCCTTCATTTTATCTGTTTCTTCCCTGACTAGCCCGTAAGCTTCCCGAGGATAGGAACTGTCCTTGTTTCTTGCTGAGCAGTGCCAGCAATAAGCAGGCCCTCAATATTTGCTTGTGGTTATCAACTGGACAACAAATAAAGAAATGAATTACAGTTAAATGATTTGACTTCCCTAACTAGCAATCAAGGGCCTGAGCAGTGACGGGCAGACAGGAGGAGACTCTGCGTCTGGGAACAGGGCATCACAAGTGGTCCCAAGCGGAGCTCCAAGAAAATGATTTATTTCTCCGATGAAACATACTGACTTTTGTCCAGTCCCAGAGAATTTATGGAGCCCTGATCCTTTCAATTTCTAATGCTTTCCATTATCTTTTCCTAATTAATGGAGGTATGTAAATTCATTGATCTAAAACTTTGCAAGCATAAACATTACTCATGTAGTGATCTGGCACCTAACAGATCACCTTTAATCAGGTTCTACCCGGTTTTAAATTATACATGTTATTAGACAAGATTTATTTAATTTTGCATCTAACAGCTATAGCTTATTACAGTGGCTGCTCCCAGACATTCACAGCAACTCACTGGTGAATCTGTACTATTAACCAACTCAGAATACAATTAATAAAACAGATTTAACTGCTGGACATAATAGGGGGTTTGGGTATGATATAAAATATGCTTTAATGTGTTTGTAGGGGGAAAAAACAAGATTAACAAAGATATATTATCCAAGTGAAATTTCTAAAGTTGCTACCTTATAATCAATACACATTTTCTTCCTAAGAATATTTATGGATTATGACAGCAGTATTTCACCAAAATACTATATAAAGAAAGAAGGGAGTAATAACTTTTTATACCGTGGTTTTCCAATAAACTATTTAGGAACTGGGGAGAACAATACAGATTTTAACCATGCAAGTGAGTTTCCAAATTCTAGGAAGTTATAAAAATATGTGTCTTCAGTAGTTTCAGCATTTAAATGTGCTCTTTTTTTCCAACCTCTCATTAGTTTCTTCATTTCACATTCTGATCATTTGACCAATTACCTGGTAATTGAACCCTTTTAGGATCATGATCCTTTTTCGTTTTTCATTTAGTTGCAGAAAATAGGCCCATCAAGGAGGTGAAATGTTCCAATTCCAGGAAATGAGTGTTCAGAGCAAAAACAACAATGAAAGGGAAAGATGTAAAGATTCCAATCAGCTAAGCACAGGTGAGAAGGACGCTAGTTTTATCTACACCACATCAGATTGTCAGGGGACTCTGCAGGCCTCCAAAGCATCCAGAGCTGTTCAGCTAAGCTATGCAGAGTCCCTGAGCAGACGGTCCTGGGTCCTTGCCTAATGGCCTCCCAGCCATGGACTGCTACAAGGGTAAGAGTCCCCAGCTGGGAGCAGAAAATAAAAGCACTGTGATCATAAGCCATTTTTCTTCCTTGGTTCCCCAGAGGTCCTTATCCTTCTGTTGCATTATGGGCCCCTTAAAGGATCTGATGAAAGCTATCGACCTGCTCTCCACTCCACCTTGCAAAGTATTTGGGCAACTGTCTAGATTTTGACCAGTTTTACAGAGCTCACTGACCAGACAAGCTTGTTAATGGACTTTGCACCCCAGGTTAAGAAACCCTGCCCCTGGACAGCCTTCTTTCAACAGCCCTTGCTCCACAATGGAACCCTCATAAAATTTTTTTTTTAATCTAAGATTTGTAGGAAAAGCCAAGTTCCTCTCAGATATTGCTATGATTCTGAAGCTTTGAGAACGCTCTCTTTTCTCTCTAGCTAAACTTGCACCTTAATTGTATCAACTACAGGGACCCTTAAGATCTGCCTATTGGTTTCTGCCTCCCTTCCTTTGGTCTTGATGTCCTATATGAGCTTACATTTTGCTTGGTCCTTTACTTGGTTCATTACTTACTTCTATTTTCCCATTAAACTCTATGTGTGTTTTCATTTGTTTAAGCCTTCTCAAATTATACATGGAATAAACAAACAACTAAGGCAATGCACTCTCAATTTTTAATCCAAATGCTGGAAACCAAAAAGTAAGAACATGGAAGTTGTGTTTTGTTTTTTCATTTTTCCCTTAATCTAAAGGCAACTGCTAACTAGCCCCTATTGTTCAGTTCTGGTCCTTTCTTTTCATTTAATATTCAAATGTCTGTGTTTGCCCAGCTGCAATTAGGAAGCCTTTTGGTATTTAATTAAAGGTAGGGCTTCTGACACTGAGTTTACACTTTGGTCAACTATAATATTCACATGTTGGCTATGAAGAGGCACCTCCAGCTCGTCAAAAAACAAAGGCATATGCACATGGATACAGGCTCACAATCTGGCTCCATGGGATCATGGACTTGGATGGGGAAAAACTGCATTGTCATTGAACTCTAACTGAAATTTAGTATTTTCTTTTATCATGAAGTTAGGCAGAAAACCACAGAGGTATGAATGTCCCTGTGACATGGTCAACAAATGAAATCCCAGGTATTTTTTCATATACATTACCATTGTGGATAACTCAGAATCCTGTTTAAGCCCATCACCACTTTGAAATTATTGCAGTCATGAGCACTGCTGGTAGACTGTTATAGAATATGTCAATAAAGAAGCATGTATATTATTATACCAAGTAATTTAGAAATATTTGCATACCTGCACTGCAATATAATTGGTTTCCTTTGGAATCATATGCACTCTTTTTATGCATTTAAACACATTATTCTGAGATGTGATCCAAAGGTTTCACCAACCTGCCACAGGGGCCCAAGGCACAAAACAGGCTAAGATGCTCTGACACAGAACAAAGAGTTAACACAGCCAGCACCAAACACAGTTCCTCTGCCAGATGCCATGCGGCAAAACCTTTGCCATTCCTATCAAGCTGCTTCTGATCACACACCTAATCAGAAACAACTTTTCAAGTAATGCTCCAAGTTCCCTAATTAGTAATATTAGGTAAATTAGTTCAAACCACTTTCAATCAGCATCAGCAGAAGGGAGGTATTGTCACTGATTGCGTGGATGCTTTAATAGTGCTTATAATGGATGTGAAGTAGCGCAGAAGCCAAGGGGCTCGGCTGATTGCTCCCCGGTTCTGCTCTGCATTCGGCTGCACACAACCTGCTGGAAAATCTGTGCATTGTCAGCCCCGGCCCACTCCAGGGCCTGGAGATATCTCAACTAAGGCACATTGTATTCTTGCACTCATAACTCTTTTATGTTTCTATATGTTAAACTATATAGTAAATTGTCTTAAATTTTGGCATTTCTTCAAGCTGGGAGTAGGCATTCAGAAAAAAACAAACAAACCTCAAGGCTAATTATACAGCTGAGGAATGAATGTGGATCAGCTGAGTGTTTTAGATTCCTAGGGCTGCCAAAACAAGGTACCACAAACTGGGTGGGTTAAAACAACTAATTTATTGTCGCACAATTCTGGAAGCCAGAGGTCTGAAATCGAAGCATGCAGAGCTGTGCTCCGTCTGACATCTCCAGGAAAGAACCTGTTCCATGCCTCTCTCCTGGCTTCCAGAGGTGGCTGGTAATCTTCAGCATCCCTTGGCTTGTGGCAACATCTCTGCCTCCTCCATCTTCACATGTGCCTTCCCTAGTTTCTCTGTCTCTCAGTTTCCCTTTTCTTATAAAGATACCAGTCATATTGGATTAGGGAGTTTGGGCTCACCTTAACAAATCCCATTTGAAACGACACTATTTTCAAAGTAGGTCACATTCATGGGACTAGGAGTTAGGAATTGAACATGTCTTTTTAAGGGGCACAAGTCAACCCATAAACTGAGCTTTTTAAAAACACAAATCATACTGTAATACAGACAAAGGGTTTCAGTTCAATGAAAACTTTCTGAGTACCTACGATGTGGTAGGCAGTGCAAGAACTTATCCTTATATGGCAGGGACCGAGGCTGCCGTCAGTTGCACAAAAGAGATAATGTGGAAGGAAAGTGTTGGTCAATCCCTGGAAGATGTTCTCCAGGGAACCTTAGAGGAAACTGGCTACCGTTCATGCAATGCAAAATGTTAAAATGTTAAAGTATTCACATATTCATGTATAATTTAAAAATACAATAAAATAATAAAACAGATTCATTTCTACCCTGGACTGAATCCTGCAAAAGATTAGAATGAAAAAAATAAGAGAAATAATTTCATGTATCCATGCATACATATTCCTTATTTCTAGGTCAAGCAGGGATTTCAGTCTGTTTTATTCACTGATGTGCCCAAGGAATCTACAATAGTACCTGGCACAAAGAAGGCAATCAAAACAGATTTATTAAGTGAATGAACACATTATTTAATTCGCTTATTCCAGAAACTTGCACTGGGTGCCTACCACATGTTAGGTACTTAGCTAAGGATCATGGGAAACACACAATGATTTGTTCAACCTGCATTCAGTGAGTTCTGTCCATGTGCCCAACAGGGCTGAGTATTGAATGAAAGCACACACAAACACATACCCCCACTGCCCTTTAGGAACTCAGAATTAAGCTTGGGGGAAGGGGAGTTTATAGAGGTTGGAGAGATGAGATAAGGCCCTTCCCTGGCCAGAATCTTAATCCTGGCTTTGGTTTTCAAAAGTATGCCTCTGAGGCTTTGCTTATCAGAGTCTGTCTCATACCAGAATTATGTCCTTGTGTTTGTGCCTGCCTAGCTGGAGAAAATGAATACAGACCCTTCTGGTGTGTGTCAATGATGGAAGAACAAATGACTCTAATCGTTGCCTGGAGTCCAATGCACCACCACATTCCCATCTCTGCTCACTGACTTTATTTCCCAACTCAATATATTAATCACAGAATTAGAAATCTCCAAGGTGGGAAGGAGTCTTGATGGTCATTTGGTTATTTGCTACTCTTATCTTGACCTTGGCCCAGCCCTTCACATCTCATTTAAGGTGAGGGATTACCAAACTAGATGACACAGAACCTTTCAGGTCTCGCTTTGGGCCTTTTTCTTGATGGAAAATCACAATTCCACTTATCAATAATTCTACTTTATATTCCCATAGTGTTGCTCCTTCTTAACCCTCACTTCAATGATTCATTTGTTCTCCAGCTTCTTCCAGCCATATCTGAGGATCCCAACCCTTCTCTACCTTGAAGTTGTGGCTTTCCTACCTAAGTGGATTATTCTGCAATCTATGAGAAGCATCACCTTTGTGCACACACCCTCCTCTGCCATTTGTCAGAATCATTTCTGAATTCAGTTCCATTTCCATATTGAGTCACCTTGGTCCCAACAGAAATGGTCCCCAAAATTCAAATATAAAATGCCTGGGACCATTTTAACTTTGAAACTAAAATGTGGTTACTGTGCAATGGATGTGCAGAAGTAAACTTGGGGAACTACTTTAAATCAGAAAAAGGAAAAAAAGCCCTCTACTTCTAGTGATAAAAGATTTTTTCATATGTAAATCCAAAGTTATCAATATTACAGATCTATACCCTTTTCAAAACCCTTTGGGCCAGGTATGTTTTAAAATTTGGAGTTTCTCCAAATTTTAGAAAGATAATACAGTACATAAAGTATATATTAAGTAACACCTTGTGCTGGATCTGGACAGCACACTATAATGGAACAAAATCATATTTCTCTAGCAAAACATACAAATATTCTCACTAAGTCGAATAATAAGGACCATAAATAGCCTCAGGTCAATTCAGGTCAGTTTTGCTGCCAACCATGTTAGCTTAAACTTAAGAAAAAGCTCAGCTTTCAGAGCATCTTGAACTTTGGAATGGCAGATGAAGACCTCTGCACATGTCCCATGACCCAGATCAAAGAACCAGTTCTACCTCTCCTGAACATTTCACATACAGACCCTTCTTAAGCATTTATATGTGGTTGTTTTCTCAAATATTTTGTTAACGTTCTGTTTTGAAAGACCTGCTTAGCAGCGGTCATCATGTCTTAGTTATTCAAGCTGTTGTTTAAAAAACAAAAAAGTAAAAAATGTCTACAAAAGTAAGGTATTTCCCTCTGAAAGCTGAGCATGGAAAATCTAAAGTAATGATAGTTTTAAATGTTCTCTTACCAAACACCATTATCTTTAACAGTTGAAAGGAATTTTCACATACCAATTGCAAACATACAAAAATTATATCTAAACACTTTCAATAACAAAAAATCCAAGGGTCCTGTGCACTTCACAAACTTTATTGTCTTTACGACTCATGTGGAGATCTTGCTAAAACACTGATTTAGACTCACTGGGTCTGAGTGGGCAGCCTGGATTTCTAGCAAGCTCCTGGGTGATATGGCTGCTCTGAGGACCACCCTTTAAGCTCCTGGGTGATATGGCTGCTCTGAGGACCACCCTTTAAGCTCCTGGGTGATATGGCTGCTCTGAGGACCACCCTTTAAGCTCCTGGGTGATATGGCTGCTCTGAGGACCACCCTTTAAGCTCCTGGTTGATATGGCTGCTCTGAGGACCACCCTTTAAGCAGGGAGTCTGCAGTGGAAATTGCATAGGGACTGAAACCAGATGGCCTTGAGTTGGATCCTGTCCTCACCACTGACAAGCTGAGTGACACTGGGAAAATACTTAATGCTCTGAACCAGTTTTTCCATCAGTTAAAATGGAAATAATAGCAGTACCTCTTTTCAAGGTTGTAAGAGTAGATGAACTGACAGCACAGCTCCTGGCAGATAACACACTCTGAAGTCCACTCCAAGCCATCTACGATAGGCTGACTAATGGCCCTCCAGAGATGTTCACAGCCTAATCCCTGGAACCTGTGAATACGTTACCTTACACAGCAAAAGGGAATTTGCAGATGTGAAGAAGTTAAGGCTCCTGAGATGGGAGATTATCTAATCACAAGAGTCCTTAAAAGAGGGCCACAGGAAGTTCAGAGTAATAAACAGAATATGTGAAAGACAGAAGCAGAGGTCAGAGGGAAGAGGTGCTACATTGCTGGCTCTGAAAATGACGGGCTGAGGAATATAAGGGGCTGCTAGAAGCCCAATCTCTGGAAGGAACACAGCCCTCCAGCACAATTTTAGACTTCTGAATTCCAGAACCTAAGACAATACATGTACATTGTTTGATGCTGCTAAACTTGTGGTACATTGTTCCAGCAGCAGTAGAAAACGCACACACCATTTATATTGGAAGAATGGTAACACAGGTCTGCCTCACTTTATGAAACAGAGGAGTTCTTTAGACTATACAGCAACCAGAACTAAATCATGTAATAAGTCACCAAATGGAGGTCAATACATAAATAATTCTTCAAGGAGACTTTTTGTTTGTTTTTTGTTTTGTTTTTTGGGAGGTACCAGGGATTGAACCCAGGACCTCACACATGGTAAGCAGGCGCTCAACCACTGAGCTACACCCACTTCCCAAGGAGATTTTTTATCAAGGGAAGAATTTACCCGATATTATGTTTTATTTGGTTATGGCAATTTTTAACAGGGATGGATACGTGTTAATAACACAAACGGTTCTAAAGGCCCAATGGAATCTCTTGCACTCTAATTGTATCATCACACTCCGGTTCATCAGCTTCACACGTAACTGTTGAAATCTAACAAGGCTCCTGGGGCAGTATCAGTGGGTCGATGCTTCAGTGTCAGTAGACCTGGGCTTGGGAGTCAAGGACTGAAAATCAATGGTCTCATTAGCTATATAAATCTTCATTTGCTATTTATAATGTGGCTTATCCCATAGAGAAGCTTTTTAAGTAAGAGAATACCGAGATAACCAAAAAGATGTCTACCAAATGAAACATGCATTTCAAAACTAAACGGACTTTGTCCACAACAAAGAAGCTTGCATTTCTCAGGCTTTTTCCTATGGGCCTTGCCATCGATGGGCTCCTGGCCCTTACTGTCCAAATTTTTCACTCTTCCCCTACCAGAATCTAAGCTGCATGGAAGGATCCGGTCTCTCATTTCCACGATTATATGCACAGAACCTAGCTCTGCAAATGGCACTTAGTTTGGACATGATAAATATTTGTAGATGAGCAATATTTATCATGGAAAAGCTTACTACTTTCATTTTAAAAAGCATAACTCTTATATTTTGTTTTTGTCCATTTTGAACTTAAATCTACTTGGCCCAAGATATTACTTATGTTGGAAAGAGAATGCTTTCTGATGTCATTTGCCTATTAATAATGTGCATTTGATAATTAACAATGTGCTAGGCAATCAAAGCAAATAATTACTTTTCTAGTGTCTGCTCCTGCATATGAGCTAAATGAGAAAAAGCCATATATTGCATATTAACAAATGGTAACTAGTTTAAAACATTCTATTTAACCTCAGACTACAATATTCAAAACAGTTCCAAGATTCTTTCAAATGGCTTGGTTGGACTCCCACAAAATAGCCGCAACCTTCAGAACAGAGACAAATTCTGCTTGCATAGCAAGTATTTTAAAAATAAAATAGATATTCAAAAGTTTGCCAGTTCACTTTAAGGAGGACTTTGGACCAAGAGGTGGGGTTCAAATTTATTTATGCTCAGTATATTTTACTTACGAAACAATGTAATTACATGGAAAGCTTTTATTTTAAGTCTTGGTTTGAAATATGATGGAATACATTAACATAATTTAGATTAAGTCAGAAAACATCTACAAGAACATGTTACATAATTCCAGAGAGTCCTGTAACATTCTGTTTTTAAAGAAAAGAAACCACTGGGCAGAAAAATGTTAAACTCTGAGTGTTATTTTCAAGTGTCCAATAAAAGCAGTGGTTTGCTCACTGTGCAGTGCAGAGCAAGGGCCCCAGCTGGTGATGCCACAGTGCATGCTGGGTCAGGTGACTCCAAAAAAAATGCCTAACTACACAATGGACTATTCGGACACAGTGTTAGTTTGGTCCACTAGCAGATCATCAGTCACATCAGTACAGTACAATCCTGACACTTAGGAACCTTTGGGGAAGAGTCACCAAAAGTAGCCAAGTCTGACAAGCAGCGAACCTTTCATCTCTCAACAAAACAAAACTCAGCACCATCCCTGTGAGAGTATTTCTGCATCGAGCTGCTGAGAGGCTCATCACCCATACAGAGGTATGACATTGTCTGCCCCTGTGTTAGGTAGCCCCAGACTACTGGGGTTTCCAATTCTTGCTGCCTCAGTAGACTCCTGGCTTAGAAAGTGGGACCCTAAGAAGGTAAGAAGTTTGCCCAGTACATCAGGGGCAGACGTGGGGCTGGAATCCCAGCCTCCTGAGTACCAGTTCACGTCTCTGCCCACTGTCTTGTCTTCCCTCCTCCTCACCCCACCACCTTTGTACAGACTCAATACCTAGTATTATGGGTTCAATTGTGTCCCCCAAAAAGACATGTTCAAGTCCTAATCCCCATCCCTTATTTGGAAATAGGAGCTTTGAAGATGGTATTAGTTAAGCTGAGGCCAACCTGGATTGATCCAATATGACTGGTGTCATCATAAGAAGGGGAAGGGAGATGCAGACAGACGCAGGGGAGATGGCCATGCAAAGACGGAGGCAGAGATCAAAGCCCAAGGATGGCTGACAACCCAGCAGAAGCTAGAAGAGGCAAGGAAGGATTCTCCCCTACAGATTACAGACTTCTGGTCTTCAGAACCCTGAGGCGATACATTTCTGTTGTTTTAAGCCACCAGGTTTGTGGAACTTTGTTACAGAAGCCCTGGGAAGCTAAGCCACGTGGGTAGGCTGTTTCACCAAGCATAAATCACTGGGTCCCATCTGCTGGGAGTCAATGCCACCAGCACATCCACATTCACGAGTGTGTGGGATATGAGCACAAAGTAAAGGAGGGAAAGTCTGAGGGTTCTCTGCTGATTATCCTCCCTGGGCTTTAGGTGAGTGATTGTGGCTGCCCTTTGTCCATTCTCACATCTTCCTTCTGGCTTTTGTTCTGGACAGGTAGGCTGCCAGACAGGTGAGCCTTGATGGGGAGGTATTGATGTACTCAGGCTTACTGCAGAGTACTTCTAGATGAGTCAGAAAATCATAGTAGGCCTCAGAGTCTTGGCTTATGAGGTAGTTAGCCAAGAGCAAAAGGCCACAGTCCCTGCAGTGTTCTCAGAAATGGTCTTGAGGTCATCTCTGCTCTATGGAGGGGCACAGGTAAGGTCACAGGTGGCCATGAGAGCCTGCTCTAGCTCCCTGATGGTAAGAGCAGTTTCCTCTTGCTTCTATTTGTTTCCTGGGCTTTACCTTGCCTGGGAGGAGATAGGAGAGGAAGAGTTTTTAAAAAGGGATGGAGGGAGAGTTTTAGAAGGCATCTGCTCTTTTCAGCTTCCTAGCATCTCACTTTTCTTTAGGGGAACCGTCTTGTTCTTCAGACCATTTGCTTGGAGTGGAGAGGACCCTACCCCCTGGCTTTAGGGAGCTGTAAGCCAGATGAGTGTTAGTTTATGATGTTGATTGGGACACCAAGAACAGGACACTTTCTTTCTCCTGTGGTTTCTGTAAGAGGAATATAAACCTAGAGCTGCTAGGAGCAACCACCTAAACGGAGAAAAAAGTCAGCATGAGAACAAAGTCAGCCCAGAGGAAAGTAGAGCTGTGGGACAGAGTGACTGAGTCCTGACAACAACCTCTGAGCCCTTGGATGCAGCAGTACCTGAAGCTCAGATTTGTCCCTGAACTTTACGGTGCCCCTGAGGCAACACACACAATTTCAAAAATAAACAAACAGATAATCCAGTTTAAGCTGGATTTTTGTCACTTGGAACTGAAAAAGGACCAAAGAATACAGGAGAAATAAAAGTGAAAGAGGAGGAGAAACGAAGGGAAAGATTAGATCTATGGATATGGTATCTGGAAGCATTTCAAGTTTGTCCCCTGGAAATGAAGAAAGGTGACCCATGGGAATCTGTTTCATTTTTCACATTAAGATGAGATCAGAATTGTAGCTCTGCCTAATTGCTGTGATTAATCTTGCCAAATTCTAAATATAAAGTAAGTGTGCATTTTCTGATGTTTAATGATACTGCAACAGTCATGAAGAGAAGGAATGAGCTATTACCGGATAAAGACTTCTTTTAAGTGCAATCATGTTTTTCTGCCCAAATGCAGTCATGTCTGGTTGAAGGAGAAAAGGTCACAAGCAGCAACCCAAGTTTTACCTGGCATGGCATGGATGAGGTCGCCACACAGAACGAAGAATTTTGGCTTGGGGTTCAGCTTGTTGATGGCGAGAACGGCTTGTTCAGTTAGACGGATCTCCTGGCCCCATTCGTCGCCACCTCTGTCACAGTCCCCAATGGACCACGCCTTCATCAGTCCAAACTGTGGGTCTGCACCTTGGATGAAGTAGAACGGACCCTTCCATTCCCTTTCCTTTTCTTTACGGGGGAAAAAAAAAGGAGAGGGTGAAAAATGTTATGAAATCTTCCAGGAAAAGCATCCAGGTTACCATGTGAGTGAATACAATATTTTTCTGAAATTAAGTAGGTCATTTTAATAAGCTGCTGCTCAAACATACCATTTTCCTGTCATAGTCTAGAGGATTTTGATTTATACTAATTATATCTGGGACCTGGTGATTCCCAAAGGCCAGGGAAAAACATGTGGGCAGCTACAGCCATGCTGCCAAGCTGTTTGTTTAAAAACTAAGCAGCCAAAATGGAGCAGAGACCAATGGAATGTTGTATATAGGATATTAATGTTCAATAATAGTTTTTTAATTAGAGTTTAAAATACCAAAAAATTGAATGCTGCCAGAAGAATTATATTTAAATTATTAGGTGATGTGCTTTTAAATCTTTTATGCCAGGCTTAATGGCACAAATTTGCAGTGTTTAGGAGATGTGACAGAATTATAATTATAAAACTTGGAGCTTGGAAGCTCTGGCTATCTGGTAGGAAATGCAGTGCCAAAAATGAAATCTTGAAATGAGTTAGTCAACTTGAGGGAAGGCAGGAAGTCTATGCTACCATTTCAAAGGCAACATGCTGTGGGCATACATGAGGTATGCGGCTCTGGGGATGCAGGAGGGGGTAATTCTTGTTCTTGGAAATGGCTCTGGGCCACCTGAATGGAAATCAACAGGCTTGCTCTTCCTATGGGTTCAGCTGGGTCAGCATTTTGCAGGACACTGGTCTGTACCGTTATACCCCAAAAAGAACTGCAACCAGGTACCTGCTTTTGCAGAGTTGGAATGGCCACCGATGGGTTTCAAACTTTTTTTTTTTTGGCCACAGAAAATTTTCTTCAAACAAAGTCTGACGTGGAAGACCAATGTGGAAAACATGGAAAACAGAGCTGCTCTGAGAAAGGATCATCTGGAGCCTTCCCTGCCCAAGCGGGGTCTGGGAACCAAGCACAGAATGAAGACCCCAAGATCTTTGGCCCCTTCATTTATCCTTAGGACACTGAGCCCAGGGAGGTGACAGGACTTGCCTAATGGCCTACCAGCAATTCATGGCAGGGACAAAACTGCCCTACAATCTTGAGAATGAAGTGTTTTTTTAAAACACATTAATGTATTGTGCATGTTCACTGAATAAATGGCATTTTTGGGGAAGTCATAAAGATACTATAATTTCTAAAAAAAACTCCCGGGAATCATTTCATGTCTGTGTGTTTCATTCATTCATTTATTCAATAAATTCAGTTGATTCTCAATATTCTGATTCTGTGTTTGCAAATTCACTTACTTGTTAAAATTTATTTGTAACCCATAAAATCAATACTTGTGGCACTTTTGTGGTCATTTGTGAACATGCACAGAGCACCGAAAAATTTGAGTCACCAATGTGCAAGTTCACAGCTACCCTCTCGATTCGGCTCCCATTGAGTAAACAAGTGTTCTTTTTGCCATATAGTTAGTATCTGGCTTTTCTCATTTTTGTGCTTTTTGGTGGTGACTTTGCTGTTTAAAATGGTCCCAAGTGTAGTGCTGCAGTGCTGTCTAGTGTTCCTAAGCGCAAGAAGAATGTGCTGTGCCTTATGGAGAAAATATGTGTGAAAGATAAACATTATTCAGGCTTGAGTCACAATTCAGTTAGCTGTGAGCTCTGTGTTAATCAACAATAAATATTAGATAAGATGTCTTTAAACAGAAAGGAGGCTAAAACAAGGTGATGTATTGTTTAAGAACACATTGTGACCAGACGCTCTTAGTACTTAACACTGTATTTCCCCCAGAGCAATGGCTCAGTCTTCACTAATTCAGTGTTCAGGGCAACTTTACTGAACATAACTACCACGAATAATGAGAATGAGCAATATGTTCTGAGAGCCTAGTATTTTCCAGGTACCATGCAATGTGCTGGTGATACATGGGCGACCCAGACAGATGGGGTCCCTGCTCTCCTGGAGTTTAGTGATCAGCAGGGAGACAGACAACAAACAAACAGGGAATAGACTCAGAGAGTTCTAAGGGCTAAGCATCTGATTAGGAGTGAAGCATGGCTCACTTAGATTAGAAGCACAGGGAGGGTCTTTCTGAGGTGGTGACATTTACACTGAGATCTACATGACAAGGAGGAACAGTCGTGATCTTTTAAACTCCATGGTCACCATCCCACCAGCCATACCTGGATTGCTAGCTCTGAGAGTGGACCTCTGGATTTAGAAACCCCTGCCCTTCTTAACTCTGTTTTTCAGAAATTAAATGAGCAAACAAAAATACCTTTACACCCTATCTATAAAATTTACATGCATGTTAATTCACCACTTCTTGACCTACAGCACAGCATATAAGCTGTTCAATCAAATCATAACCAACCTGAACTCAATCTGAATGAGACGTGTGCATCTCACTGCTAAGGACAGCAAGCCAGGACTAGGAGTGGTTCAACTCGCGTTAACTGAGCCCTTACTACGTGTGGGAGGAAGTCTCTAAGAGTCCTCCAATGATCACACCCTTGTGCAATCCCCTCCCTTTGAGTGTGGGCTTGACCTACTGACTTGCTGCCAACAAACAGAATACAAGAAGAATGATGAGATGTCCCTTCGGAAACCAGGCTAGAAAAACACTATGACTTTTGTCTTGCTTGCTCTCTCTCGCTCCCTTTCTCTTGGAGCGCTTGCTCTGGGGAAACGGGCTGACCTGTTTGGAGGAGCAATGTACAGAGGACCATGTGGCAAGAACAGAGGGCTAGACAACAGCCAGTGAGGAACTGAGGCCTGCTAACCATGCAAGTGAACCTGGAAACAGATCCTCCCTAGTCGAGCCTTCCAATGAGACTATAGCCCCAGCTGACACCTTGATGGAAGCCTTGTGAGCCTGAAGCAGAAGAAACTAGCTAAGCCACACACAGGCTCCTGAACCCACAGAAACGGTGAGATAATACATGTTTGCTATTTCAGCTTTTGAGTTTTGGAGAAATTTGTAACCCAGAGAAAGACACTGAATACACTATGAATCAGGCATGAGAGATAAAGGGTCAGAAAGATGTCAGGAAGACTTCTTAGAGAGTTGAAGCTAGATTGTCATGAAAAACTGAGATTCTGTGTTATGTTTTAAAGGTAACTGTCAGCATCATATATTTATTTTACTTGAATAATAAGCTTTTAACACTGATAAATGCTTTTAGCTATGTTCCCATTTCTGAGGCAGCTCACAGAGTCATTTAAACTGAATACATTAGTCTGAGCCACATTGATTGTCACCCTAAGGTTAGAGCATAAATCAACTTTCTACAAGAGAGTTTATAAACAGTTTTCTACAGCAAATGTTTTAACAAATACAGTTTCCTATGACAAAGAGTCTCAAAAAGTCAATAGTCCCGGAGCTATTAAAATAAATCTTTCATTTTTACTTATTTACTTAGTAAAAAAACTTACACAGAATCTCAATTTTATGAACAAGGTACTAAATAAATAGATTTGACCTAAAATGAGTGACAGCTCACATATCAATACTCAATCTTTTTTTATCTCTCTAATAAAGGCTATTTGTTGACTCAGTGCTCTGCATTCTCAAAAGCACCTGGATCCTTTCAAGTTCCTGCTACAGAAGCTTATGGTTTTTGGTTTCATCTTAATTTTACTCAAGGCTGAATTAAAGATGTTTGGGGGCTTAGAATATTCAGTTCTAAAGGAAGGAGTCTTTCTGTAAGTTTATACAACCCCTATCTCCCATAAAAGCTGTTTCTTACATTATGAAAGTGAACCCCCCAAAGTCCAGAGCTTCCTTCAGGACAGGACATAGGGATGAGTTGACTGACATCTGCAGGAGCCAGGGAGAGCCCCTGCAGCCATCCCTTCCAGGACAGAGCAAGTGTCTGCCTCCTGTCACAGTCCAGCTTCCCCTTTTAGACCTCTTGAGAGCACTGTTCCAAAAGTCCAAGCGATGGAAGTTGGATCCACTGAGGTCCACTCTTAAAGCACCCTGCTACACAAAGCATTTTTCACCACTGAAGATAAAGACCTATATGGAACTAGTTTTTGGTTTTGTGGGCTTTTTTTTTTCTTTTCCTGGAAAATAAGCTTAAATATGAGACTACCCAGTTAAAAAGTAGATGCCTGGTAACCCTAGTTCCAGAGTGGAATTGCCTGGAAATGGAGGCTGAGGGAGAGGGAGAAGGCAAGGATGACAAGAGAACACACTAAGGCTGGCTGCACATGGGCACAGAGAGGGCAGGGCAGGGCAGGGCCTGCAACCTCACTCTCAAAAGTGAGGCCTGTGGCCTGGCAGTGTGGGCATCACAGGGAGCTCATTAGAAAGGCAGAATCTTGAGCCCACCCTAGAACAACTGAGTCATAATCTGCATTTTAACAAATCCCCAGGCGGTTTGTATGCACATTAAAGTTTGAGAAACACTGGTCTACAACTAATCAAGGAACTCTGCTGGCTAGCAGCTTAAGTGTGTTTTATAACAAAAAGATGCAGCAAGATTTCTATTTCCCTGAAGTGAAATAACATCTTGGAAGGGATCATTGTTGTTGTTGTTAGTGGTGGTGTGTTTTCAGTCTTGTTTTGTTTTGCATATTTCACATGTCTTATTCATTTTCCAGCCCCTGCCTGCGTCCAGCTCAGGTATTTGGTCCTAACCACTTCTCAGTGTTATCCATCACTACCCAAGCATCACTCTTTAAATTGCACATTTATTGCAGCCCATCCTAGGATGGTTGGAAGGCTTAACCTAAGCCCATCTTTTCCACCAATTACTGGAAATAGACAGTGCTGGCAGGAGTCCTAGAGTTACTTTAACCAACTCTCTCATTTAACCAAGAGGGGAAGCTGCGGCCTGACTAGGGGGCTTAGTCATGGTGGAGACTCAAGGTCACATGGTGCTGCCATGCTGACCTGGAGAGGACAGACCCAGGAAGGAAATGGAATGGGTTCTAGCTGCCCATAAGTTATTCACCTTGATAAAGATTTTTTTATCTCCAAAAAGTTTCCTTTGAGTGGAATGCCTTGGTGAAGAAGATGACTGTAGACCAAAATAATGCTGGCAAGGCCCAGCACTCTTTTTCTGCCAACAGCACAGGGCTGATTCAGGGTACAGGCTGGGGCCCAGAACATCCATCTTCTGTGGGATTCTAATTGGTCATCTCCTCCAGAAATGACAAAGTCAAGGTCTATGGACACAAACTAGCTAGCAGGTATGGTCTGCTTGGCCCACACAGTGTTTACAAAAGTTTGAATTTGTTGGCAAAGTTTTAAATCCCTGAGTTTCACATATTTACCTGGCTCACTGGATTCTCTTCGAAAATATGGCCACAAGAGGCCCACCTGGAGAGTGCCAATTACTTGCTGGATTTGCCAGTCTACACTGGCCCCATTCACCTGCCTGGCCCCTGGAGGCATGTGACAAGCCCTTTTTATGGCAACCCACCTATTCTCTTAGAGGTGAGGAAGAGGTGAGGTAAATGACTTGATAGGGATACAACAAAGGGCAAGGGGCAGAACAGGGCTTAAACTCTTCCTATTATGCCACAGAGCCCTGATTTCAGGGCAGCGAATCACACAGGTGAATGAGATTACAGAGAAGAGCCATCCAGCTAGAAGAAGTGCCTACATCTGTCCAAACTACAAGCCAGAAAAACCAAGCTCTGAGTTACGATAATTTTCTACATCAAAATTTAAAATTTATTTTAAAATATTTCTTACAGGAAAAATTAGCCTTAGAAATAAAGAAAGCTGATTCATCTGTTGTAGATAGTAACAAGATTTGGCCATTTCCAAATTTCACCTGATAGCAACTGTCAAAGAAACCATCTTTCAAAACTGAGGGATAATCTGACAGCAGCTTTGCTGAAATGGCACTAAACAATGGACAAAAAAAGACTGTGAGTTTCTTTAAGCATTATTGGCTGTAAAACAATTATATAGAGAAGGATTTTTAAGAGTTAAGAATTCACACAGTGCCTTAATGTTAACCCTTCTTACCAGACTCTGTTTTTGTGCCCATATCCCACCTGAAAGACAGATATTCAAATTGCAACCACTCTTCACAGTTTGCACTTTTAATATCACACATTAAATGTTTTTTTGGATTTTTCTCTGCCAATGTATTTTCTCTCCCTCATTTTTATTATACCTTTTGGGCATGTTTGTCAATTGTTAATGAAAGCTGACTTTTTAATATATACCAAGAATTAGTTGTTTCATTGATCCTTTTGCTATTACCAGCTAATCAATGACTAACAATAATAAATGCACCCCAAAAGCAAATGAATCACAATTTTCATCACCCAGCTGGAAAAAGGCCTAGGGGAGTCAACCATGTGGTTAAGTAATACCTAACACTATAATAATCGTCAACCATATGGTTAAGTAATACCTAACACTATAATAATTTCTGCTTTCATGATGTGCTAATCCTGTTATATGCAACTTCAAATAATTTAAGGTTGAACACAATGATAGTTTTCTTAACTTAATTTTCAGAAAGAAAAGTTAAATTTTATAAGTTGAAATTGCCTTTTGAAAAGACAGTTAAAACGGTAAGATACTGATAAGTAGTGTGTTTAACAAGGCTCCTGTTAGTGCATCATCACAGCACTACATCATAAGAATATTTAAGAATTCAATGTTTTGGCTTTTGTTAAGTAATCTGACTTGAAATAATATATGAATTGGGGATATTGGGATCACATTTCTCCATTTGACCAGAAAGCCACAGTATTAACCAAAAAATGAGCAGAAAATAGTATGTTTGTTTTTCTGGACATCTCCAAGCCCCTAGCTTGGTCCCATCAGCACCTTAAATTCAACACTTCCATAACCAAATTCATCATCTTTTTTTCAAGACTGGCTCCTTCTCCTGATGATTAATTTCACCACCATCATCAGCAGTCCATCAATCAGTAAATCTTAGGAGCATGCACCACTGTGTACATTCAGCCGGCTGCCAAGTTGTACGCGTTCCACTCTAACATGTCCTGCAGCAGAACCTCCCTCCTAGGCCCACCCACCACCATCTTGGTTCAGGGCTGCATCATTCCCACCTGGGCTAAGAAGACAGCTCCATGCAGTTCCCCAGCTGCCTACTGCTCTCCACTCCAATCCACCCGAGAAAAGCACTGCCATTATGACTCTTCCTAAAACCCGTACCCTCATCATCAAACACCCTTGTGAAAGAGCCACCAGGAGGAAAGGTCCACATTTGCTTTCTCTTTCCAGTATATCATCAGCATATATCACTCAGTGCCTGAGGAAGTAAATGATCTTTGCTCACCCTGGTATCGAAGCTCTCCAACACAGCCCAAGACCTTTCCAGTTGTATCTATCACTGTTCCCACTAGACCAGTGGTTCTAAAATGGGAATGATTTTGACCCCCAGAGGACATTTGGCAATGTCTGCAGATATTTTTGGTTCTCACACGGGGAGTGGGGGAGTGTGTTACTGGCATCCAATAGATAAAAGACCAGAGCAGTGATTAAAAGTCCTATAAGAGGCGACCCTAAAACAAAGACTGATCTGGCCTCAAATGTTAATATTGCTGAGGTTGAGAAACCTTGCATTAGACACACCGCAGGATCACTCCAAACTGGCCATCATCTGCTCCACAAACACACCCCATACTTTCCCACCCCTTCTTCAGGGTTTTCCCTTCATTCTGCCAACTCTTCCTGCTGAAATTTCATCTATCCTTCTCAGCTCATTTCTATGTCCACCATAAACCCTGTCTCTCTCCCCTGCAAGAAGATGCAATTGTGCCTCCTTCACTCATTCAGCAAGTATGTTCTGATTACGCCCTCACAACATGTGCTGCACTGGTCCCTGGAGATTCAAAAGTGAGCAAGGCCACCAGGTCTGGTTCCTCAAGACCTCACAGAATACTGGGAGGAAGGATAACAAACAAGCCAATAAGTAAGTTAATGGCATGCTGTGATTGTTACTGTCACAGAAGTAATCAGGATGATCACGGACCATGGCGACTGATGGGTAGGAGAGCTCTGCTTCCAATGCAGCACTGAAGAGATGTGAGCAGAGACCTGAAGGATGAGAAGGAACCAGGCATGGAGGAGCATGGGGATGTGCTCCAGGAAGAGGGCATGGCAGGTGGTAAGGACACATCTCAACATAAGTCTGGAGTAGGAGGCAGGGGACAGACTTCCTGGGATATATAGGCTGGTGAGGGGCCTCCATCTCCTGAAGCCTTTACCTGGTCCCAGGAGAGCCCACACTCTAGAGCCTGAGTGGCCAGTTCAAATCCCAGTTCCTCCCTTTATCACATGTGACATGATACAAGCTCTTTAACCTCTTTGGGCCTCAGTTTCCATATCCTCAAAGTGGGGAATACAGCCCCTACCTGAAAAGGGTTGTTGCAAAGACTAAATGAGTTAATACAGTTAAAGCATTTGGACTTGGCACAGAGTAACCGTCAATTAGCTATTAGCTACTATGACCATGACTATAACTCAGAGTAACTCTCAGCCTTGTCTTAGCCCCTCCAGAGGATGGCAAGCAACCTTGCAGACAAGACTATCAAAGTCTTACCCAGCTCTTTGTTCCCCATAGCACTATGTGGGGCTCAGAAAATATTTGATGATGAAAATATGCATGGGATTAAATGCTGTAGTCTTAACATGTTTTGTTCCATATATTGTGGATACTGCTTTGGTTATAAAACGGCAAAGACTGTAGCTTTTACAGCTGCCTGGAGGTTTTCTGGCTAAAGAGCAAATGCCAACAAAACGAAATTTTTGCAGTTTCTCACAGTGGCAATCTGCACAGTGAATCACATTTTAAATGTCTTCAGCAATACCCCTCATCTTCTCTTGGGACTAATCTTATTTTAGTGGTTAAAAACAGTAGCAAAACAATATTCACCACTTTGGGACTCTCTCTGGTTTAAGAATCCAAAACGCCCCAACTGTAAAACTGGCAGAACTAAATCCTGCAATTAACAGTGTCCTTCGGGACCCTGTCCTACAAAACAGTTAATTAATTGTAGGGACAGCAATATCCTCATAGTCTCCAAATTACTTGTCCTAAGTATTGAGGTGAATTTACCCAAGCTCTCTTACCTTGGCCTAAATGCACCTAAATTATACAAAAGCTTTTGAGTCATGATCTGGCGACCACACTTACCATTTGGATTAAGGACCTGCCAAAATCTTTATCTGTAATCCTTCAGTGAAGAAAGCAGATGGGCCAGGACTACTTGGCCAAAAGCAGCTTTCAGCATCACTGGCTTTGGCCAACGCTCTTCCAGACAATAGTTAAAGGGGTGAAATGCCATTTGCAGAACCCTTCTCACTTTCCAAAAGCAGAACTTAGTTTGCAGCTTGCCTGTTCTGGGTGGGTGTTTATTATGACTTCTACCTCCCATCTCCCATGTTCTCCTAGTTAAAGATTAAAGGGCAGGTGGCTGCTGACCCAGGCAGTGTTTGCTCTTCCAGGCAGAGGTGGTCCTGCAGGCACAAGGCTGGGCAAACAGAGGCCCTGGGTTTAGAGGGGAGACTGCTCCTTCCTCAGGGCAGATGCAACTCCACGAGAGAGCACCTATCTAGTAAGCAGAGCTTCCTCCAGGGGGCGACTCTGAGTAGTGCGAGATTCTACTGATATGTTCAATAACTTGGTTTTTGTTTTGTTTTTATCTACACAATTCATGGTAGATGTGAGCCCTGGTTAGGTGGATATGTAGATGTGATCTAGGGGGCTAGTACATACATTAATATTCATTCATTTACGTCGCAAGTGGCTGCTGAATGTCGACAACTGTCAGACAATGTGGTAGGTCCTAGATTCCATTGCTCCAGGAGTTTAAGGTCTAGAGGAAAGAATAGATATCAAAGTCATGGAAATAAATACAAGTTGTAATAAGTGCCATAAAGGAAAAGAACAGTTGAAGGCAAATGGCAAGCAATCTAATTTAGAATCGAAGAAATCAAATGATGCCTGAAGAATGAGGAGTTAAAAAAGAGAGAGGAAGAGCTCTCCAGACAGAGGGAACGGCATGTGGGAAGGCTCTCAGGAAGAAAATAATTTAAAACATTCAAGTCCAGACCACGCAGGGTCTGAGGTTAAGGAGAGGAGACGTCATATCAAAGAGTGAAGGACACAATTTTTGTTTCAAAGAGATCACTCTTAATGCTGTGCAGGGAATTGATTGGAGTGGATGGAAGAGGCTGTTGGAATTGTCCAGGTGAGTGATGATGGTGGTTGGGGTCACAGTGGTGGGAACTGGGATGGAAAGAGATGCACAAAAACAGGGTGTGCTCTGGAGGTTGAATGGACAAGACCATGGATGGTTTGGACATGGCAAGAGGGAGGAGCAAGAATCAGGAATGACTCCCAGGCTTCTGGTTAAAGAGGCAAGTAGAAGGAAGACTGGGGAAAGAGCAGACTGGGGAAAAGAAGAGCTCTGTTCTATTCTGTGTGGTCTGGTGGTGAGACCAGAGGGCTAGAGGGCCAGAGGAGCTGAGTTCTCATCTTGACCCTCCCACCTACTAGTTTAGGGACCTTAACCAAGTGCTCCTGAGTGTCTCAGCTGCACTCACATCAATGAAGTCAATTCAAATCCAGGTCAATAAGTACATCACCACAGCAGCATCTTGAAACGTATCTAGCCAATACTCAGCCTACATTTCACAAATGAGGAACTGAGACATTAGCGTGACTAGGTGGATTTTTACAAGGCTACACGGTGAGGCTGGACATTACTTCAACAAATACTTCCTGAGGTTCTGGCTACATTTCAGATTTGGTTCTAAGAGTTGGTTGGTGGCAAATCTGGGACTCTGGGGATCTCCCATTGCCCTGGCTCCACATCAATGCCCCCACCTCAATGGAGCATCTGACAAAGTTAAAACACACAATGCACAAACATAAAAAGCTGTGAGTAAGCTTTCTATGTGAAGAAGCTCTTAGCTAACCTCCACTAGACCAACTGAAAGGATTTGCCAACATTCTCCATGTTCTGCATAAAAGGCACTATCACCCAGGGGATCCAATGCTGGGGGATGCTATGCCACCCTACCACACTCCTCCCACTCCTGTGCCTGTCTCAAGAGTAGTTTTGTTACTACATGTCTGCAGTGGTTTGGAGCTGTATGCACCCCAGAAAACACGTTCTTAAACTTAATCCATTCCTGTGAGTGCAGGGCAAGTAGGACTTTTTGATGGGGTTACGTCAGTTAAGGTGCGGCCCACCTCAATCAGGATGGGTCTTAATCCTATTACTGGAGTCCTTTAAAATCTGAATGAAATTGAGACATAGAGAGAGAAAGCCAAAGAGGGAGCAGCCAGAAGCTGAACATCAAAAGAATGTGCTTCAGAAGGGAAGGGAGAGACCAGGAAATGCCGCAATATACCTTGCCATGTGGCAAGCTAAGGACCAAGGTTCACCGGCAGCCAGCCCCAGAATGCCACAGTCTTCAGAGAGAAAGCATCGCCTTGATGACGCCTTGATTTGGACTTTCTTTTAATCTCAAAACCGAGAGCCATTTAAATTCCTGTTGTTTAAGCTGACCTATTTGCTTGAGCAGCCAAGGAAACTAAAACAACGTTCATGTGAGTGGTCCCCCATATCTGCTTATGCTAGGTCTTATTTTTAAATCACTTAATTTAATTAAATATGCAAACTAGAGTATTAGGTATTTGTTATTTATACAAAGTATTAGTATTTGTATTTATACAAAGAGACTTGCTGCTAATAAAACGAAGGTGAATGTTTTGGGAAGACTCAAAGGCAAGCTAGCAAAAAAAGAATAGTGTTAAATAAGGTGTTGGGAAGACAAGTGTAAAAGATTTGAAGAAAAAGGTATAAATCTAGAATTCTTCACTCAGTGCTTTTTAAGTGATTTTTTATTCACTACTCTATTGGAAAAAATTAAACTGGAAAAGATTCATTATGGGTGTTGTTTAGGCCACATGGCAGGCCCTTCTGTAAATCCATACTCCAAGACAAGTTCTTGGCCCAATCTCAAAAGACTGGTAAATGAATGTATATTTATGGTTTATATTAAAATGAAATGATAAAAGTGTGAATGTGTAATTTTTATGAGTCCTCACTTTAAACATTTTTTCCTATTAATTAAGCAACCACCAGGATTCTACTATAATGAAAGATTAACAACAGAAAATTTCTAATTAGACCCTTACTTCACACCATACATAAAAATTAACTCAATATGGACCTAGACCTAAACTTAAGAGTTAAAATTATAAAACTCTTTGAAGAAAACATAGGAGTAAAATCTTCATGATCTTGGATGAGACAAAATTTCTTAGCGATGATATCAAACACACAAATGATTTTTTAAAAATTGATAAATTGGACTTTATCAAAATTTACAACTTTGTACTGCAAATGATACCATCAAGAAAGTGCTACAGGATGGGAGAAAATATTTGCAAGTCATATATCTGATAAGGAACTATTATCCAGAATATATAAAGATCTCTTACGACTTTATAATAAGAAGATAGATAACCCAATTCAAAAATGGGCAATGGACCCAAACAGACATTTCTCCAAAGAAGATACACAAATGGCCAAAAAACACATGAAAAGATGCTCAACATCATTAGTCATTAGGAAAATGCAAACCCACAAACCAAAACCACAGTGAGATGTAACTTCACCTACTAGGATGGCTATTTAAAAAAAAAGAAAAAGTAGAAAGAAAGAAAAGAAGTTTTTGTGAGGATGACGAGAAATCAGAACCTTCACACATTGCTGATGGGAATATAAAATGGTACAGCCACTGTATTAGTTAGCCAAAGGGGTGCTGATGCAAAGTACCAAAAATCTGTTGGTTTTTATAAAGGAGTAAAAGCTCACAGTCACAAGGCCCTAAAGAGTCCAACTCAAGGTTACTTCCTTACCAAACTCTGTTGCCACGTGTTGAAGCAAGATGGTAGGGGACATCTGCAAGGGTTCAGATGTCCTCTTCCCTCTTAAGGTTCCGTGGGTCCATCTTCTTCCGATCTCAGCTGTAGGCTAGCATAGGTCTCTCTT